>JAXBDA010000775.1:0-71472 GCA_036023075.1 Gaultheria prostrata | reverse complement strand
AACAGCCGGCAAAGAGGGGGGGGAGGAGAGAGAAAGAATAAAAAAATGAGTAGGGAGTGAATAGTGCCTCCCTAAATGGGGGGGTTTTTAGGGAGTCACTATTCATTTTTGTATTTTAGGGAGGGGTTTAGGGAGTTTGTTGGAGCCTAATATTGGGGTTTGGCTCCCTAAAATAGGGATGGGAGCCAATTTAGGGAGTTTGTTGGGCTTGCTCTTATAGTAGATTTTGTTAACCAGGAACTTCGTTAAATTTAGTTAGTCAATGCTCTAGGCAAACTTAGTTAAATAATCTATGTAAACCCATAATTTGTAGTTAATTAGTTTGGTACATATGAGATTAATGGGGTAAATTGGTTTTTTTGGTTTGGCAGTGTTCTGTACAAAGAAGTGTGAGGGAAGGTGTGCAAATGCAGGAGTGAAGGACAGGTGCATGAAATACTGTGGGATATGCTGTGCTGAGTGCAAGTGTGTGCCTTCTGGTACTTATGGGAACAAACATGAGTGCCCTTGCTATAGGGACAAGGTCAGCTCCAAGGGCAAGCCCAAGTGTCCTTAAACTTGGAATTCAAAGTGTTCCACTGCAATTAAATGTTACTCCTACTATGAATAAGTGATCCTGGGGTGTGGGTTCTTTGTTTTTGTGGTTTAGCAGTGTTGATCATGGTATCGTGTTCGCGTTCATGTCGTGTGTAATCTTTTGTGAGGATTGTAATGACTTTAGTCCATGGATTTGCACCAAAGAATTTCCCTGTTCATTTACAAAAAGAAATTGGTGTGCAGATTTACGGGGGTGGGGGTTCACTTTCATGGGCAATTTTCTTCATTCCAATTTTCAAACCTGCAGAAGTGCATCTGACCATTGGTTGCATTATGTTACAAATCACATGGAATTGGCGTGATAGTCAAGGCCTGAGATTAAGAGTTTGCTCCGTCTTAATGTCTCACGTTCGAAACATCTCACTTGCGATCAACTCAATTGAGGTCAACTTATATGGAGGATTGTTCATGTTTTAGTTGGGACCCCGCCAGTAGACGATGAGATTAGTCTCAATAATTAGGTGCCGTTTGGTAGCATGGATTTTGCATTATGGCTGTTTGACAGCCTATTTGTAGAATACATTTTCATAAAATGCATTCTCAAAACCACACAATGGAAGCACATTTTACTAATTAGCCCCGGAAATACTTTTACATTCTCATTTTGCATTCTAGGTTTTTCCTACGGATAAAAAGATTACATTACCTCAATTTCTTGAGGTGCCCTCAATTTTAAGCCGTGATGATTATATTTTCTATATCCATCAAAAAATAGTATTACTTGTAAATTTTTAAAAATAATATTTAAGACTTGTAGGTAGGAAAAAAATTGGAGACTTTCAAATAAGTACCCAATTTTGTAGAGTGAAATTACAAAACTATATTTTAATTAACAATATCTAAAAATAATTATGAATCTAAAGGGATTATTCATTTACATTTTATAATACCATAACAAGTAACAATGACAACATGGTAAAAAAATATTCATAATCTATTTTCATCATTATACTACCAATCACTATTCTCTCTGTTGCAAAATTTATTCCGCACACATCTCCTAAGCACTCTACATGTTCATAATCTATTCTGGTCATAATCCAAAAATCTGCAATTCACAATCAAAACGCAAAATGTAATCCATAATTCAGCTCCCATATGGACTTTTCGTAAGGGCGCACATAAGTTGGCTCATACACTAAGTAATGGGAAAAAAAAAATGATCCCCTCCTTTATTGAACCCGTTCTTACCATCCCTTTGAGAGTAGACAATATTGGAAATGGTGTTTATTGGCAAAAATATAAAAATATGGATTCAGGCATTACAAAAGATTCAAAAAATTCTTGCAGCAGATGTGGAATAGATACGATACTGCATAGTCACCTACAACAATTTGGGGCTCACAGCCTCACACAATAGTTTTATACTGCATTTGGCTGCTGCCCAAGTAAATTACTCTATAACCATGGATTCTTTCAGGCACTAAAGCCGTTTTAACATTAGTTGTGCATTTTCTCCCAACAGAGTTACAAGGAACATGTACGGGGTGTTCCACTAAGGTACAATAGTTTTTTAACTTTTCACGACTTTTTATATGATGTATTGTGAGAGAGTGGCTGTCTCGATTTTTGTAATAAGCTGGCTTTTTGAGTTAGTAAAACTGGTTCCAAACAGATTAAACCCCGCCCAACTTTTTTGGTGACTTCTTGACACGGTCTTTTTTATTGTTTTATCTGGATTTTTACAAGATTTGGGTGTTCGATGAGAGGAAAAAGCCTATAATTGAAAAAAAAAATCCACTGAAGCTGACAAAAAAAAAACACTGAAAGACTGTTTATCTGAATTAAGAGAAAACCTTCACAAAGACCATACCGAAAACTCACGGAAAAATTAGCCCAAATGGGGCCTAAAGACTTGCCTCGGATGCTACCCAACTCGTCAATAAGTGTACATCACAGTTTTGCAGGGAGCTTTAAATTTTGGGCCATGCTACTCTACTGCACGGTTTCAAGATTTTTGTGCAGGGATCCCTAGATTTTCCAGAACCGGTCCTGTGCAATACTTGGCATTATTTTTTTCCCAAAACAAAAACCTTCAGAGAATTTAAAAACCAAAGGACCAAAATTTTGAGGAGGTCAAGAAATCTCGTACCCTCAACAAAACCATAAGACAACCACGAAGGAGGAAAACGAGAACAAATGTTGAAGGGGTGATTAAACCAGGCTCTCTTTTTCCCAGTCGGTAGATGGCGAGGGGGAAGGGTTTACTGGCTACTAGCAACAAATTAAAGCTAAAGAAAACACAACTAAATGCAACAAAGCTAAGCAACCATGAAAATCGCGCAACAACCAACCTAACAGAAGCTAAGGTTAAGTAATCAGTGATAGGCTGATAGCTAGCAGAAAGAAACTTCAGTATTTCAGTCCTAATCCTGAAATCATCATTGAAACAGAGAATTCATGCAATTTGTTGGGAGTAAAAACCCAAGATCTATCGCCCCGTGTTAATAAGCGAGATACTAAGCTTCAGACAACAGATTTTCATTAACCACTTAGCGAGATTACAGGGTTTTGTAAATTATGAAAAAAAGAGATTACAGGACTTAAAAAAAAATGTTTAATATAACCTGTAATTGCCCTACCAATTCGTACAACAGTAAAATTAACCCTCTGACAGCAGAACCAAGCATGACATAATCGGCCGGATGATTTTCTTCTATAAGGCTGCTTATATAAGCAGATTAGTCGAACACTCGAATGAGTAGAAGTACAGTCAACTAACTAAACCTAAAGAGGACAACTTCTCTTGATCCCGGAACAATAAATGAATGTGCTTCAGCATCATAAGGAGAACCCTCTCCTCCTCTATTTCAAGTAGTAACTACTGGAAATAAATATCCAAGCATATAGAAGTCGAAGAGTCAAGCAGCAGATTTCTTATCTTTTCTTAGGTCTCCCCCTTTTCCGCACTCCCTGAGATTTTGGTGAACTTCCATTTTTCTGCAAATCTTCAGTTTTAGGTAAATCAACTGATGCACTCTCCTTTTGTGTCTCCTCAATACCCAAAACATGATCTGATTCTTGTGTTTCTAGTTGATTTCTTCTCTTGCGGCCTCTCGGGGTTGCAGATCTCAGCCTGCTACTTTCTACAGTCGATGAATTGCCAAGAGTTACACCAACATTCACTTTGCCGACTCCAGGATCTAAATCATTTGTTTTAGGTGGAGTGCTATTGCTTGGGACACTTTCAGCTAGTTTTGATTCCATGCGTGATGTATGGCGAAAGCTCCAACGTGCATTTTCAAACCATTTGCGAACCTGATGGTGTGTGATTCCTAATTCTTTTGCCAAATTTTCTCTTGTAGCACGTTCTGGAAATTGATTTTCTTTGAAGGATTTTACAAGCCCCTGTCGAATGAAAACAATGACGCTTGTTGATTAAATGTTGCAGAAGATTGAAAGATAAGGATGCCACAAGGATCAAGCATACACGTTAAAAACCATAGTGTGTATTTTAAAGTTTTAAACTAGGTCAAAGCAATTTACCCAAAAAAAAAAAACTAGGTCAAAGCTGCAGTTTTGTGGAAAAGGTTCAGGTATTCAGGTCAGTTATGTTAGTATAATTGGATTTGGATGGGTTTTGAAAAGAATTTTTTTAGAATAATTTTTTAGATAGTGTTTGGTTAGATTTTTGGAAATGAGAATAATGAGTTAATGATTGGAGAGAGATAGAGATAGAATGAAAATAATTAGGTAATGAGTGGAGAGAGAAATATTAAAAATGATTGGAATAGGAAAGATTCTTTTTGAAATTTTTTTTTGAAAAGGAGAAGAAAATGAATCCAAACAAAGCCGGATGTCCGCAACTGCCTCGTAACAAACTTATACGCCTTGTTATAAGTATTAGTTGGCTCATCAAAGGTATTGGAAAACTAGTTTAGTTGATGGCATGCAAATATAATGATAGATCACCATCTGGATTCAGAAAAAGAAACTAATTGAGTCAGCATGTGATACCTGAGTTACTGCTTCCCCAAGTCTTCTATAAGCTGACCTTTCAGTACTACTAGTAGTAGAAGCACGCTTAGCTGGGGAATTATTTGTGCCTTCAACATCAATCTTCTTACGGGCTCCTCTCTTGGGAGTATGTCCACTCTCTTCTTGGTTGTGCTTTGCATCATAAGCATTTATCCCCTGCATAATCGGGGTCCTTCCACCAGGTGATACTGAAGCAACTTTCTCCGTATAGCGCCGCCTTCTCTTTTTGGGGGCATCCGCATCATCAATCCAATTTTCATCACTCGAATCAGATGAAACATTTCCATATGTATCCTTTAAAGATGAAGGCATTGAAAACAGAGATAAGCAAAGACATGAGATTGAGAGGAAAGCTAACGTAAAGGAGGAGATGTGAAGTCTATGAGGAAGAGTATAAGGAGAACAGGAAGAGTGGGTCAACTGCCCACTTAGTAACCCTATAATAGCATGTCCATAGAGAAACGCTTCTCCACATTGAAACTAGGCAGGAAACAAAACAGACATCCAATTTATAAATTATTTAAACGAGTAATGACGAAAAATATCTTTAGCAGTGGAGTCAAATGCCTTCGCAGTTTGCACAAAGGAAGACCACTGAGAGCAAAAATGCACGAAGCCAATTACTTGACGCATTGTACGTCTGCCTAAAGGACCATGGAAAGTTGCATACTACATTCAACAGACAATGCCATACTACACACACGAGTATAAAAAGTAAACTAGCACAGGTTTTGCAATACAATGATCAAAAAAATAAAATAAAATAAAATACAAGGTTCCTATTGATAACGTGGAGCACATTTACCACGTATCAGAAGCAACTTGAAAGTCTCGATCATCAGAAACATTGACCAGTTTCCAACATGCTAATGACAGCTACGCAAAAAACCCAACACATGAATACCAACCAATTCTGTAATTTAATCCTACCCTTGCTAGGAGACAAAACAATTTTGTTAAAGTAGATTTGATTATTAACAAGGATGGAAAAGATGAAAACGATGTGACCCATGTTATCAAATTAGTTGGCTCACATCCACAAATGTCAACAAAATTGGAAGTAAAATAAATAGAACAAATACTAGGTCAACAATGTGATACCCCATCCTACATTTGAAGTCTACATGGGTGATCCTAGACATATAATAAACCATGTAAGATACTACTAGTGGCTTTAGCATTTTGGGCCATGTGGATCAAAATCAAGATACTAGGCCAGTGGTCTACATGGGGCATTACAAACAATGTTTCGAGGAGCAAAATGTAGGGGGCACAAAGGAAAAACATATTTCTAACATGACTATAGGTATAGGCTGAGAGCCTCGAAGAAGGTGCTAAGATGGATGTGCGTTTACACTCTTGGAATGGTATGTAATACGAGATTGGTAGATAAGATCCCTGTTGAAGGAAATGTTAGGGGAGAGGGGAAACTTAAATTGACATGAGGTAATGCATAAAATGATATGAATTTATGTGTGATGATGAGCACATAGCCCTTGAAAGGGCAGAATGGCATAGAAGATACACATGGCACACCCCAATTGCTTGAGACACAGGGCTTGGTTTGAAATAATATTGTGCCAGACTCCCAAGATGCATCGAATCAGAATTCAGCAGGTAAATATGCCAAGAGATGATTTCATAGCATGAGATTCACGTTATGAAAGGAAACTCACATCATGCAGCTTTTTGTAGTCCAACCTTTCTACATGTCTCCTTCCAGATACAGGTGCAGCCTCTTCGTGGCCAGGTCCTGACTCTAATAGAGATGACATCTCATCGTTCAAAGGAAGATTTTTCTTTTGACCAACTTTAGGTCTTTCTCCATTAGAGCCTCTGGAGGGTTTGGTGTCATCAAACACATCACCAAAATCATCAGAGTCGGAAGTAAAATCAGAACTTGAACTTTCCTGCTTAACCTCATCATCGAGATCTGGAGCATTAGGATCATATTCATCATCATTCTCTGAATCATCAGAAGCTAACTCCAAGTTCTGCTTACTTTTTGGCAAAGTCCCATTATCTTCAGAAGCAGTGTAGAAATCGGATTCATCAGAAGACTCAGAAGTAGATTCCTCTCCCTTGACTTTCTCATCCTCCTCCGAACCATCAGGCTCATACTCATTATCGTCAGAATCATCCGATGGAAGTCCCAAATTATCATCTAGCATATTTCCAGCAGCTGCTGCTTTTGCCGCCTCAGGGAATACCTTCTGCACATGGCAAAAAAGTACAGTTAGAACCATATAAATGGCTGATAGTCATCCATCTATTTGTGAAGTCTGGAATTACTGATCGACCTCCCATGTGTCCAGAATAGAAAGATTAGTTCCTTGAGAATCATTGAGCAATGCAATGCAGTCGACCTTACAATCACATCCAGGGCAAAGCCAGCCCTCATCATCAGGAGGAACTGAAAGTGAGAAGGGAAATGATTAGTAGAAGGTAAAAAAAGAAAAAAGAAAAGAAAAGATAGAAACAAGAACAGGAAACAAGGAATTCCAAAATAAATAAAAATGCAAGTTGACTACTATTAAGAGTTGGTTTGGACATACTGTCATCCTTTAATAATGGGGGTTCTAGACAAAATTGGTGGAAACCACGTTCACAAGCACCATCACAAAGTATGATGTCGTTATCAGCTGGCAAATCTGCAGACTCACATTTTGCACAGAATATCTGCCACGGGAATATAAAGGTATCAGCATTTGCTATGTGAGTCGTGAGATACTAGCATTTACTACCAGAACTAAAATATCTAAGTAGAAAAAAAGAGTGTCATATGAAAGTAGAAATGGCTTGTCCTATAAGGCATTCCCTACATCCTCACTGTCAATCTGTCCTTCAGAATCAAACAATGAAGCCGGAAACCTTCCTTTGGCAATTGACAAATCGAGGCGTTGAAATAGATCTCTTATTTTCAATTTGCAGCGGAAGATTTCTGATTTGGCACGCTGAAGCTCCTTCTCTGGCTTAATTTTTTCTAGGCTGCATAATGACCAAAATATTCAGCAACAGCAATTACAAAGGAACTCAAGTCTAAAACGACAACCACATTGCCATAAGCGGAAAATGCTCCAATATTTTTAGTGCAAATAAGGTATAGATAACAAACCTCTGTCCTTTCCAACCTTCACCAGAATAGGCATCAATCAAGTTTTGTTCGTACGTCCATCGATGTAGTAAGTATCTCAGATGCTTTCTAATCCTAGAAAATTCATCAACCGGAGTTTCCTTCATCCGTTTCTTCTTCCTCTTCTTCCTTCTCGTTTCTTCATTTGTGCCATTACTATCTTGCAAATTATTAACTGGCTCAGGAGCTTTAGATTTCTCTTGCGACCTTGAGCGCAAAACTCTAGTACTACTTACAGAAGATCTCAGTGCGTGTTTTCCTTTTGTTGACTTTGTTGAGGTTCTTCTACCCCCGCCTCCGGATGTACTAGCTTTGTTTGACTCATAATCTAGAGGCGATTCTAATTGTTTGAGATCACAATTCTTGGACACATTATCTGGTAATGGCGTCATTTGTCCAAGAGGGATATTCACTGCTGCATCCTCAGGTGCTATTCCCGATTGCCCCAGACTAGGCTCTCTATCTTTTGGTGCTGGTCTCGGTTGTCCCGAGTTGGAATTTTTGGCTACATCCTCAGATGGTTGCCCAGCAGGTTCAACATGGTCGATTTCTACTGTCCCAGTGTAAGCCGGTCCATTCTGAATGTAGCCGCTACCAATCTTCTGTTTGTCTGCCAATGTTCCACTATTTACACTTTCAGGAACAAGTTCATGATTTAGTTCTGAGGAATTTTGATTAGCAGTTAAATTTTTCCCGGCAGCATCGCTAGGAAGCAACCCTAACTGCTCAGAAGGATGTACAGTGGTATCTTCCAGTTGTTGCCCCAGTTGATCACAACTTGAATTTCTGGTCAAATCCTCTAGAACCTGTTGATCTATGCCTTCTGCCAAGGCTTCTTTAGATCCCTTCTTTACATTTTCAGCGCTACTCACATGTTTTTTCTCTGTTGCTTCACTAGCCAAACTTCTAACATCAAATTCATGGTCTTGTATTGATGTATTGTGTCTAGGCGGCGATATATGCCCAACTTCACTGATTTGTTGTGCCGAAGATGCATCCATATTCATGTCCTCAGAAATTTAGGCAGAAAGCCAACAGTGACTAATATCACCAGACCTATGTCATTCAGAATACCGTGAAATAGCGAAGTCCCATCCATACATAACAAATCCAAAGTCAATTTCTTTTAACAGTTGCACATAATCAAAGAAAAAGACTCTGTGAGAACAGGGCTAGGTTTGAACAGTTGTAATGCATAAAATAAACGTGCACCAATAATGTAAAGCGGAAAGAGTGGCCTTGTTGATGAAGTTTATGAGTAAGTAAAGCATGCTCTGATGGTCATCAAAGTTCAGATAAAGCTAATTTATTGATATTTCTTCTTTCCTGTCTCTATCAATTTGTGGGTAATTTGGAACCTACATACGCCAATATGAACAAATTATGTAGGTGATATAGGGCAGAATTGAAGAGGATTAAGGATTATCAAAAGATGGAGAAAGGGGTTGTTTTGGCCTGTGAACAGCTGACTGTGAACAGTGGATAGATAAAAGAATTCTAGGCCTCACACCTAGACAACCTTAGGCATCACACCAAAGAAAAGGATTGCATCACACAATCTTAAAGCATAAATGTAACGACCCGCCCCAGTTGACCTGCTAACCCTTAGCCTAACCGCGTGGCTCAAAACGTTAATCTCGAGTGATATAGTAGTTGGCTGAGTTGTCTTATATAATACACACATTTCCATTTACCCACTGATGTGGAATGGGGATGTCACAAACTCCCCACCTTGTGAGGCAACGTCCTCAGTTGCATTGGCCCAACAACCTTCCCCGGTGGCCATGGTATATCACATAGTTCTGTATAGCATTTTGTTCCAACTCTGGGATTCAAGAGGTGGCTCATACAGATTCTTAAGGTAGACCGAAGTTGTGCTCTGATACCGCCTGGAACGACCCGCCCCAGCTGATCTGCTAACCCTTAGCCTAACCATGTGGCACAAAAGGTTAACCTCGAGTTATACAGTTGTTGGTCGAGTTGTCTTATATACACACATTTCCCTTTACCCACCTGATAGGCCCAAAATATTGACATTTTAGCAATTCCTATATCGCATATTGTTAGTTCTTTATTGTGCTTAATTAGATAATTGCTATTTTTTTTTATTATTCACTTTAAATTATTGGTTTGCAGGAAAAGACGATAACAACGTATATTTCGGCCGTCGGATTCAAAAAGCACGAAGTTTTATCTTACTTGATGTGAAAACAAAACCCGTGCTCAAATTAATCAAGTGGTGGATTCTAGGGAATTAACTCCGAAATCAAATCATATCTTCAGCGCCTATTTTGGGAGATTATCAACGTGGACTACAAGTTTAGAGGAGACAAAGATTACTACCTTGTTAGCTGATTTGTTTATTTGGGAAGTAGATTTTGACAATGATTTGTATTCCTATAGTGCTGACCAAGAGAGAACTTAGGAAATAACGACTTTCCTTTCCTAAGGAAAGTAAAGGCCGGTTATATATACGGGTAGAGGAATTCGGCCGGAGAGATCACGCATCATTGACCGCGGCTGCGGTTGAGGCCACGGCTTGGGAAAATATAAGAGCAAAGAAAATTTGTAAGATTTTATTATTATGGATTTTAGTCCTTTGATCGATACATTTTTATCCATGAGAGGCTAAATATTTTAGACTAAGATTGAGGATGAAACCTCATGAGTATTATTAATTAATTTTGGGCATGTGATTTTTCCTTCTTGCGTTAATTGTCTATTGTTCTCGACTCAATTACGTAATTATTATGCATGAAACTCGGATATGGATTCAATCGGTATGCATGGGTTTTCTCCATGATTTGATATATGCATATTAATCAAATTTGCTTGGCTTATTAAAGTTGATATTTCAGTACGGGGTATCCACTGTGATTTGTTTTCACGGATATAGTGGATGATTTTGGCTCAAACTTTTGAAGCAGAGGGAGAATATATTTTCGTTAAACAGACAACATGCTTGGAATAATATTATCCAAGATGGTTAAGATTAGCTTCTAAAATCATAGTGTAGAATCATAGGAAAAATCATTACATGAGATTAAATGATATATATTTATGGGTGTGGATTCCGAAATTCTAGTTACTTTTCTCAATCCTTAATCTCCACTGCTTTTGCGTGCTACTTTTCTCTATCTAGGTTTCATGGGCGCTGCCCCTGGACCCTGTGTCCGGTTTTCCCAAATTAGGATACGTATCAAGTATCATTTTTTTCATTTCATAAATTGTACTAGGATACGTATGGTGTATCGTAAGATACGTTAACTATAACTAATATACAATTAAAAAGTAGTTATACCTAATAGGATAATAATATCAACAAACAATATGCGTATGTAAAGAAAAAGTTTTTTCGATGTAAAATTCCAAGTCTATCAATTGGGGTGTGATTAAAGTTGAGGCTTTCTGCAGCCTTAGTCACAAAAGAAAATAACAGCCATTACAGGACTCGGGCACAACACAATTGAAGTATGGTTCTTCTATTCAAACCCTACATTGAGGTTGAATTTCTTTCAAATGGTTTGAAATTTGAATGTCGCCATAATTAGATCAAATGCCATAGGTAAGGCATTTGGGGTTATGCTTCTTAAAATAAGGTCCGACATTTTTCCCATAAGTAATTGTAGGATACGTATCGAATGGAATACGCATAGACATGGTAGGATAAGACATTGCATTGTCGGATTTCTCAACAAAAATGGTACGTACGTATCTTTTTCCAAAGGAGACGATATAAAATCGCAGGTTTTTAACAACTATGCTTGCAACCTTGACTGGAACCCCAAATAGCACGCGAATCACAAATTACACCGAATCAGGCTTATAAAACCAACATATTTCCTATACCGAATGGCTCTGATATGTTGGTCATTGGAGCTTTGCCCTTTTGCTTTGGCATTAGAGTTGGTAAGAAAATGTACTAAGTGCATCTCCGAATGAGCAACATAAAAAGGGAGGCTTCATATAGTTCTATTCATTGCGGTAAAAGGGTGAGGGGTTCGAAGAGACCATATCTCACCAAGTGAATAAATGTTCATATTTACAGCTGAGACTGCTAGAACCTCACCCACATATAATACTGCCTATGCATGTTCCCAAGCTCTGCTTATTTCTAGCTTTTGAAGCTTAAAATCCAGTTAAAGCCTGCTTATTTCCACCAGTTGGCATCATAGCACACCAATTCAATCCAAAAACTTTCGACAACTATGCCTCACTCCAATCGAGCAACTAGTAGTAAAGCTAAAGTAAAAAAGACTTGGCATACGCAATTACACTTTTTCTACCATTCAAATCCTAAAAAACAAAGACAAAACGTAACCCTAGCAAAACAGACGTCGTTCGCAACCTCAAGTTCGATAACAACAATCTAAATTTCAAATCTTCGTTTTCCACTTCCCCGAGCAACAAAACAAAGTATTACAACAAACAACCCAAACAAAAAGCACGCACGAACATCCGGAAACGAGTAAGAAAACAATCCAGGAGCTTACCTCTGTTTCTCTATCCAATGGGAAGAGAGGGAGAGAGAGAGAAGGAGGGAGGCTCAGATTGTGAAAATTTGGTAGAGAGAGAATCGCAGGGTATCAGATCGCATCAAGAGGAGTTACGTTTGTTCGTGAGGTGAGTGGGCGATAACGTCGGTCTGAATTTGCGTACCCGAGACTTCCTCTCGCCGCCGATAAAGAAGAAGAGGAGCGAGTGCATTTCTTTCTCGCGTAATAGTAGGGCACTCTGATTGCACTCGCTGCTATTGTGCGCTTACGGCGTACGAAAGGAAAACACAAAAAAACACGACTCCCGATAATTCGAGAGACTCGATAGAGAGAGAGTGGCGTGCACTGGGTGGCATTGGATTCGGTGACTGGACCGGGAAAAGTGGGTTGGGCCTGTGTCTTGGATTTGTGTACATTGGGTCTTCAATCGGCCTGTTCGTTTTTACAAAAAGGAACTTTGGGCTCGTTTGGCGAACGGATAAATTTTAGGGCTATTTAAAGGCCGGTCCAGTTCTTGAGTGCTAATTCCCGGTAACTCTTTGTCCAACCCATAAATGCACCAATAACAATAGGGTATCGTATGAAAGTGCATAAACCTAAATCCCAAGGTACTCTATGAAAGTGTCTAAAACCCTAGGGGTACCCTATGAAAGTGTCTAAACCACTAAAACCACCTTTAAAAAGAGTGATTGACCTTAATGGTAATAAATATTTGTTTTGTGGACCGGCCCGTAATAAAACCTAAATTTTACAGGCCGGTAAAAAAATCATGAGCACTGAGCAGTGCACGCCGAACTCCAGCCCCCTTTTGAAAAGGCACTGAAAATCAAAATCTATCTCAGATCCATTTTCATGTTCGCCATGGATGGAGCACAGAGAGCGATCCGAATCTCAGAAGCTAGACGGAGAGAGAGAGAGAGAGAGAGAGAGAGAGAGAGAGAGAGAGAGAGAGAGAGAGAGAGAGAGAGAGAGGCTCTCCGATCGGGGTTCAGAGAGAGGGAACTGTTGATCGATCTTTTCTGTCTATGGTTCAGCGTGAGAGGAGAGATGGAATACGTATGTCGTGAGGTTTAGAATGGGGCGGAATAGAATTACAATTCCCGTAATTTTTAATGGAATGCATATTCCCTCATTTGGGTGAATAGTTATTCCTTGCGAAATACTTTTTCCTATATTTTTTCATGAACCAAACACCGGAATAGATATTCCATTGGAAAAGTAATTCCATCCCGAAGTTTATTCCATCCAACCAAACGCACCCTAAGTGCCTAAACCCAAAAGAGAGTGACTTACCTTAATGATAATTAGATACCTCTTATCTAGACTTAGAGGTAAAAATCTGACAAAACAACTAAAGGCTTATACTAAAGCTGGCCATTCTTATTGGGCTAGCCCGTACTGGTTTCAGCCCAATCTATACCAGTTCTACGCCCAAGAAGTAAGAAAGCCCAGACCCCGTACTACCAGATGCATATTGATATTTGTCATTTAACGTAAGAATGAAATATTTCTTTTGGTGATATATTTCTTCTGGTGAAAGAATTTTTTTTTTTTAAAAGCAAAAAGAATTTTATTAACCTCTAAAAGGATACAAAGAGGGTGCAAGAAATATAAAAAACGAGAACATAAAAATGCACTTTTGTCGGGAAATAGTCAAACCTTTTTACTCGAGTTGTTAAATAGTAAATATCAATGAGTTTTTTTTTTCTTTCCGTAAATCATCTTGAGATTAAAAGAGGATAACTGAATTGAACGTACAACCTACAAGGGTATACCCAGGAGGAAAGAAAAGAATAGAAAATAAAATGATTGAAAGCCTACACTACAAAGCAACATAGGACTAAAAAGATCTGACCAAGTGTTTAATTGCAAACCATCTTATAAAGAGGGAATGCAAGCACGATATAAAAGGTTATCCTAACCAAAGGCAATTATATGGAGAATAGCCAATTCCATGGCTTACCACATTTGGCCCAATTTGGACGATTTTACCCCTGCAATTTCTGGCTTGCCTTCTTTGGTTTTGGTAATTATTGGATTTCCCTTTGACTATTTTGGTCATTTGATGATCTTTGTACACAATTGTGAAATTTCACCTTTTGTTTTATACTTTTATACTTTTCACTTGGGCCCTTACTACTTTATTGTGTTTTGTCATTGTCAAACCTCCCAGGCTTTATTTTTTTCCTCTTTAGTCCCCAATTGTATTTGTGTGTTGTTATTGTCAAACTGCTTTGTTTATATAGATGAGAAAATATCATTTCTAAACCTATTGAACTAAGTAAAAAAATACATAACATGCATATCTTTAATTTTTACCAACGGGCAAACACTAATGGGCATTAATTTCGTGCGAAGTACGAGGCTTCATACCTAGTATGGGATAAGAGAGCACAAGTGCTTCCATGAAAAGATAAATAGTACATTGCGGCCTTGTTTGTTTTGGGTTTTGAAATCTATTTTTTAAATTATTACTCAATCAGTACTCATATTTTTTTCAAATATTATTCTCATTTCTCTCTAATCATTACCTTTATTTCTAATTATTATCTCTATTTCTTCTATTAATCATTACCAAAAATTAAAACCCAAAACCCAAATCAAATACAACCTGCATGTTCGTGCCCAGATGGTGTCTTTGAGTCACGGTTTCCTCTTGCAAAGTCCAACATGAATCTCCCCAGATGATGACTACTAATTTATAAAAATAGGTTTTGAATTTTTCTTGATAGAAATGCAGTTTTGTCGGGGGGAAAAAAATCAAACTTTTTGCCTCTAGTTGTTAAATATCAATGAGTTATTTTAATTTATTAAAAGAAGATTAAATTTTTCTTCATACAAAAGTTACTCTTTCAAGTTTTCGTTTTACGGATCAGACAATCTTTTCTGAGACGGAAGGAAGTAATATTTATAACACATATATTGTTTTGCTATCCATATGGTGATTTATACAGTATAATCACCAATCCGAAAAGGGGTAAACACTATGCGTGGGCAATTGGCAAAGCAATTGTCGGGAGACAAGTCTCGTGAATTGGCTGTGGAATGCTGAAGTCATGCATGCACATCTATATAGTAAACTTTTGTCTTATGGACGAACTGAGTAGTTGCTATTGATAAATCAATAGATACAGTGCTCATATTGTTCAAATGTTATATATGTCGGCAGGAAGGGCCCTGTACTCACTACAGGATTGTAGTGAGATTAATTTGGTCGTCCATCTGCACACCGACTGCTTAGATTTAATCCAACATGCAAATAATTTGAAACGTTCATTATTGTCGAGATGAATGGCCGGATGAACTCACTACGACCTCTCATTATAGGGACTCGGACCCATATCGGCAAAGGAGTTGTACTACTTTGATGGCATGTGTATACTATGTTAATTTCTTTGAGAAGTCAGAGAGCCCTAAGAGCATCTCCAACACACTCATCAAATATCAAATTTTAAGTTTTTTGATGAGTAATGTTGAAAAATATTGTTTCAACCCACACATCAAAAGTGAACACCAAAATTGGTGACTCTTCCTCCCTCATCAAATAAAGTCATCAAATTATTTACTATAATTAAAAAAAACTTTTACTTTACTTTATCCATTTCCCGTTCGATATTTCCCGTCGCTGTTGAAATAACCGTATCAAAGTTTGAACTGAACATGTCTAAAGTTTGACGTGAACATCCCTATTTGAAGAAGATTGAATGGTATTTAAAATTTGCATTCTTCAATTGATAAGCCTATATTTTTTATATAAATATTCATTGTTTCATTGTTTTGGTTTTAGTTTTTTTTTCTTTTCCCAATTACGTCATGGATTTTCCAAACCAACAAGAATATAATTTTTGTGAGTATAATCCGTAATATTCGGATCAATCGTCACAATAAATATCTCTTTATGATATTTCGATAATTTACAATAATTACTTGAAATTTAAATGGATAAGTATTTGTAGAGTGGGTTGCAATCACAATTTTGAGAACATAAAAAATAAGACATCAAATTAACACATAGGTCATCAAAAGCAAAATTTGATGAAAAAAATAGGTGATCGGCTTGGAGATGCTCTAAGGCTGTGTGATCAAGTCTTTCCTCTACAGCCTCTATATGTGTCCTATTGTATAAAGAAAATCTATTAACACAAATACCTTACATAATTATTTACACAAAAACATGCATATACGGCATCACTTCTTTGGTGTAAACACAATTTTGGGATCCTAAATTCCGAAAGAAAGAAATTTAGACAATCAAACTCTTACATTTATGCGATTAAGCTGATTTTTTAATTAACAAAAGCTTACATCATTTATATGAAATTTTAAAGTGGGTCTAAATCTGCACTCTATGCACATGGGTCTCTATCGTAGCCTTTTTCAAATTCTAGTAAGAAATATAACCTATAATATCAGTCTATCTAGTTACTACCAACATTAGAGATTGGTTTATTCCCAGAATAATCTTTATTAAACATATTCTACATCCATAAATCCAACCAATCAAGGATAGAGCCAGGATTTTACCTTTGTAGTGACAAAAAAATATACTTAACTAGAGGACGAAAGTTATTAAAAAGTCTAGTGGTACTGGTGAATCTATATAATTCCAAGATAAATTTTCTTTCTTATATATAATAATTGTATTTTTTTAAAATCTTGTGGTGGCGACTGCCACTACTTATCCGCTACCTCCGTCCTTGCAACCAACATGGGCGCCCTTTATTTCAGATAGACATAATTTTGTCATACTAACTTTTAACACAGCAATCCAACCTTGACCATGCTTTTTGCGAACCCAAGTAAAGACTAGAGAGCAAGAAGCTTCTGGGAAGCTTAACACAGACGCACACAAAATCTTTCAACCGGCAAAAAGCGTTCTCGCTTTCCTAAAAGCTTAGTGGCAAAGAAGTTCAGCCACCAACCTGCCGTTATTCGTGGACTGAGAAATGGAAATTGGGTTTGACCGGAAAAGTCCTCGGAGACCGGAGACCTGTGCGGCGCATGTTACAAGTTGCCCGCTTTTCAAAATGAGATATTTTCCTAAAATTGGTGCACATCGTCTCGACTCTCGTGTCCAAAGCGTGTCCGTCTCTTAATTTTTGTTAGGAAACATTCAACACTTGATTTCGATTAGGTTTAGCTAAATGGGCTACGCCATGCTGATTGCTGACATTGACAAGGCCAATATATTAAGAATCGCATGAACTTAAACATGACACGGTTGATAAAAATACTCCATATGCATGTCATTAGATACAGGCGGTGACATAAATATTAAATACATGCGTGGACAAATTTGCATCAATAGTGACATATACAATCAGGCTGCATGTTCAATCATACGGAGACAGTGAGATTTTTACCGGCCCTACATGTGAACGATGATATTTGTCTCTCAGGATTATTAGTGATAGTGCCACAGTGCACGTTGCCTTACACGTGCAAACGTTAGATCTCATAGACTTTGACTGATAGGACGCCAAAACGTGAGACAACACATGCAGGTTTCCATCATCCTTCCCCTAATCCCCACGTTCGTTCCACTCACAAGAGGATAGACAGACTGTTTTTTGTTTAACGCGCAAATTTTGATGAAATCTTATTTATCACACATCTATATTATTGAAGGATGACAAAAAAAGAGAGAGAAGGAAACACAGGCGTGGTACTTCGTAAATACAGTTTCTATAAAAAATAAAAAAAAAAAGTACCAATTTGAGTCGGAGGGAGTATCTCAAATGCATGCCGTAACCTCTGCGGACTCTGTCCCACATCTGAGGTAAAATTAATCCGAACTGAGCTATTTGGGGCCATCGTTTAAAATTTGAACCTAAGAAGTTTCAAGTTCTGACTTAAAACTTACTAAAAAACCACTTAAGGATCCCAATCTTCTGATTTTATTATTGATTGACATCAACACCACTGTTAGCCCCAACTGTTAGTCTGGTTGGTTGGCGAGTTTACTCTCCACACAATTGATCATGGTTCCATTATTGCGGTCACACTGTTTTTTTTTTAACAGCAAAAAAATTTTTATTAATCAAATATCGAAGATGCATGATTAAACGGGATAAGAGAAAAGCATCAAAACGATGAGCGACATCCCAACAAGGATGGCACCCCACTCATCGACAATCAACTGGCTCTCGAGACCCCACCTTATTGCGGTCACACTGTAATAAAGTAATTTTTTGTGAATCTCCTAGCTAGTCTTGGCGGAGATGATCTGTCTTTAACCAGACACGGTAGGAGACTATTTGACAAAAAAACCACTTTGTTCATATCATGAAATTTTAGCTCTTTGTTATAAAAAATATTACTTAATATATTGAAACTGTAGCTCTTTTTAGAAAATTGGAAGGAAAAAAAAAGGTGTTCTAAATTTCTGTTTCGTGGACCTTTCTTGGACCAAATTAACTCGGACACTTGGTAGGGAGGAGACCTAACTGTCGGTTAGAAATCTGAAAAATTGCCAATTTCTGTTTCAATTTGGTCTGGTCTATTGTGGAAAGAGAAAATACCAACTTTTGTTTGGCCAACTTGCGTGTTACCAAATGATTTTGTTTTTGTACACTACCTTCATTATTTTCCACCACAAATGTAACTATCTTATTTGACTATTTTCTTTTTCCGATTTACCAGTCCAATTTTTGTTTTTTTTTTTCATTCGTCATTCCTAATATATTACATGGGAGAGGGGGGAATGAGATTCGATCTCGAAATGTAATATGGGGCATCCAAAAGCTCTACCGCGTGAGCTAACCACAACTGGCTTACTAGTCCACTTTAAACAGAGAAATATGTAGGTTCATTCATTTCCTTTTTTGATATATCATTTCTAGTATTTACCTTCGTAAATTTAAAATTTCAAACTCAACGGCCCAAATTACTTGAATATTTTCGAGAGTCATAGAAGATATTTGAGCCTAATTAATGTTGGTTGCCATTGTGCACTATGGTACTTTCAAGTCTTGTAACCATCATTTTTACATATTCCCCCTCCACGATCTAAGGGGGCCTTTGCGAGCCTAATTTTTCAGCAACTTGAATTTTGGATTGTTAATTTTAGATTTTTGGATTGTGGTCAAAAGATACTGTATAAATCAGTAGTATGCAAAATGTAATATTTTACACCTAAGTAGTCTGGATACCTTTTTTTTTGCATTTTCATTTCTACTTTTGGCTATTTGGGAGGGGTCACCTTGAATGAGTTATGGGAAAAACTCATTTTCGGTTTCTTACTTTAGATAAGAGAAGCCAAAAGTAGGAGGAGAGAAGCTTTTGACTTTTTTCCTTTTGGGTTAACAATTAAAAGACCTAAAGAATGTATTCTGCACATCCAAACACTACTCATGTTACAGAATACATTTTGCATATATTTCTCAAATAATTTACTGATTCATAATACATTCTTGCCATAATCTAAAAAGCAAAGCAAAAAGTAAAAAAATGAAGCTCCCTGACACCTTATTTGGGAGGATAATACTCAAAACTTTATTAATTAGTTTTTACCATGTTGCCCTTGGTTATTTATTATAGTATCACAAATAAATAAAAAGAAAAGGGGCAATTAGGTCTTTTAATCAGTAAGGAAAAATCAGATGCAAAAGCTTAAAGCTCCTCCAAGGCTAATTCTGAAATTGTGCCTCTAAAGGTCTAAAATGCATTATAATAATTTCATCCAAGTGCACCAAGTATTTAAGGTCACCTGTTCTAATCAATGACGTGGTCTCAAGAAACAAAATGGCAAAACACATGCTTTACTTTGCTTATTGATGATCTGACTTAATGAGGATAAGACCTAACCAAGTTGTTGAATATTTCAGTTTAGAAATGTAGCAAAAGAATATGGTTTTGCGATTATGTTTAGACAATTCAATGCAAATGGTAAGGGTAACAAACCATGAAAGTGACATAAGCTTAACAACTCGGGTAAATTGTTTTTCTATTTTAATCTATTGAGGAGAGCCGAAGGCACGACGCAGTGGATATTTAACCAAGAAAGTCCCTTTTTATGTCTTAGCACTTCTTCTAGCTGCACGATACAACTAAGAAAATTGCGATTTTAACTTTATAATTAAATGCTTAGGAGTGAAATTAAGATCGATAACGAGATAAAATTTTGAGATAGATGATCCATCCGTCCAAGAAAAATTAGTGCTCTTGCTAATTGGTTGGGTATCGATCTGACCAAGAAAGCCTGTTTTCTCTCTTAGCACTTCTTCTTGAAGCACGATACCATATATGCTTCAACAATAAAAGAAAACATGTATTTCTGTCTTAACACTTCTTCTCTGCATGATACAGCTAATTAACAAATTGGGACTTCAGCTTTATAGATGTTAAATGGTGACTTTAGCTTTACAGATGTTACCGACAGAAATTAAGAAAGACAATGAGATGAAATTTCGAGACACATGATCCGTCTAGGAAAATAGTGCCCTTGTACGTAATTAGTTGAGTATTTTATTTGTCCAACTACCAAATGTGCTTCAACAACCAAATTGACTGAAAACACTTTACTTGTCCCTTAGTCTTGCTTTTGGGCAAGTTGTTCACAAGTCAAGGTCTTCAAAAGATAAAAAAAATTCCATGGAAACGTACCCAGGGGGGACAAAAACAAAAAAAAGGTGGAAAAATCGACTCCTCTTTGCTTGTTCTGTCCAACTTCTGCATTCGCCGAAATGGAGCATACCTCCAAAATTGGATACTAGACTTGTCTTCATGAAAATTAACAAGGACGTCATTAACGTGGATGTTGGTACAAGTTATTGCAATTAATTTTTATCTTATAATAGAACTACTATTTACTTGTAAAAATCGTCGTTTGAACTGATTATTAAAAATGGAACTACCATTTAATTTTTAAAATTCGTTGTTTGAACTGATTATTAAAAATGTTATATGTTTCTGGCGTGTTCGACTCACGTAATTTCTTATTTGGCGACTACATCTCTCAAGCCTGTTAGACGTCGGAATGTGTATAATTAAAGAATGATTTTTAGACACTCGCTCTAACGCCGGTCCAATTAGTAATTTTTAAGATTAATTTAGTGAGTTGAGTTAGTGCATTGTTTAATCATGGTGGTCCAATATGACTATAACCTACCACACTTAGTTGTTTCAAGTGCTTTGGTCATTAACTTCTTCGAGTCAACAGGGAACAAACAAGTTCCTTTCTTATATTTTTTTTCTAATTTGTGTTGGTTGGTTAGAAGAATCAATTTGAGCATGCCAAACAGTAGGAGAGAAAAAAACTACTAGGAAACTTGAAGTAGTTACATGGATGACATTTTTTTGGGTTTTTTTTTATTGCCATTCGATATACATCGTGGGGGTGGGGGGAGGGGAGGAGTTAGTGAGTTAGTTCAGATGGGGTCTAGAAGCTATAACTAGCCCTAAATCCCAAATGCCTCTGCCGATGCTCAAACCCTGATCTCATTTGTGGGACAATCAGGAGATAACCGTTGTGCTATAAGCTCTTGGTTCATGGATGACATTTCAAGGAGTTGTCTTTTGATACTTTTTTGGGTACTTGATAAAAAAATCTGTGGATTGGGGCAATATCGTCATCCATTTTAACAACTACTTAAATGGAAAAAGAAATATAACAAAGATAATAAGTTTTCCTAGGTTTAACAGCAGAAGGTTATTAGCAAAATTAGGTAGTCACTTGACAAACTATGAAAATCAGGCCGTTTGGATCAGTTCACATGCACCTCAACTAATTAATTCACGAGAATCCAGTATTTTCGCCGTCTATTTGTGGATATACCGATTAAAGCCAAGACACAATATTGACGTGTCTCCATGCACCTCAACTAATTAATTCATGAGAGCCCAATATTTTTGCCGTCTATTAGCGGATATCCAGATTTGATGTGTCTCATTAGAGTTTTAGCACTTGGAAGGCTATGAACCAGAGATTTTAAGAGAGCACATTCAAAACCCAAATCTATGCCTTAACCACTCGGCTAACCTCTTGGAGTTAAGAAACAACAAACACTCACAACCACTTAGTTGCGGAAAACTTGCAATTTGAGCCCGTATAATAACAGTCGAGAGACATAATAATGGTTATCATGCCAAGTCAAATATTTGCTTATTTAATTATTAGTTCATCTCTCCCTATGAACAAAAAAAATCTTAAGACGATCGTGATTTACTCAGACATTCATTTCATAGCTCTTTAATCGAGTTACGTAAATGCTAGCTCAGAGAATAACTTATTAAAAAGACAAAATGTTTGTCTGAAACACCAATTAATTTTATTCTAACGCTCTGACAAAAGAACTTTACTATTAATCATTGGTCACATAAATTAAACTTTCGTTGTTTTTTTTAATTTATTGCTAAGTCTGATGCATTATTGTGACAGACCCTGGTCATTAAACTAGTTGGACATCTTAAGTACATATGCTTGTCGATCGAGTCAATTATAAAAAATATTAATCTTAGTATTTTATACAATTCCAACCGTCATTAGTAGTGGAACACCCAGTGGAATCTACCTTTCTGACATGCAAGATTCAGAACATGATCAGAGAGGAATTAACGCGGAAACAAGCTTCATTTTGAGTTCCTAAATTACAATCCTGTGTTAGATTCTTCTTAGATCTATACCTTCGCTGGAACCTTTATATTTTATGTTAAATTATAACGTGTATCCTCAGTTGTAGCTTCTTTCTTGGGTGACTCTTTTTGTCGCACTGGAACGTTTCCCCATGAGACGTTCACGACTAGACAAAGTCCAAACCTCTAGCTAATCCGATCTTTCAAGTGTTTACCGTTCACCCGTCTTACATTTAAGGACCCAACGCTTCGTTAAGCAAGAACAACTCCAATTAAGAAAGTCCCGTATCACAGATGCTAACCAAAGACTTAGCATCCTTGCACCAAGCTTGCTCACAAGCAAGGCATTTGCGTATGTAGTATATAACATAGGCGCTCGACTTGACCAACAAGCTTTTGACTTGTATCGGGTCATTATGCGCATCTCGTAGGGTCGCGAAGTCTTCTCATGCCTCACTTAGCAATGAGGGTCGCTTGCGCGCCCACGTGTAGTCCTTGTGTGAGCCTGCGTGCCATTTGCTCGTAAAGGCTATTGCACGCCTATACGTTGCATAACGTGTCACCTGAGTAAGGCAATACGTTAATCCATAGCCACAAGGAGCATTGCACCTTACTAGCCAAACACATGATACCCGACATGTATCACGGCTTCGTGCGTTATTCATTATCCAACAAGTGCGATGTTGCCTCCATGTCGAACGTCTTAAGCCACCGATCTCCTTAAGCATGGCCAACCCCAAGCCGATGTCCATAGATTAGCACACGAGGTCATTCGGTGGTGCCTCGATAAGCTACTTGGCCTATGATAGTAACCCAGAGGGAACACGCGGGGAAAAGCGTGCATGTTATCCATAGTCTATACCCCTAGGACCACTCGGTACTGACAACACATGCCAATACGTATTGTCGATAGGGATCCCAAACCCACATGGAGACTCTTAGGCATCCCTTTGGATGTCGGAGGCTAGCCTGTAGATTGCCCAAGGGTAGCACATTTCGTGTCCAATAAGAGGCTGGTAGTGTCCACCACTCCCCCCTTATAAGCATTTGCCCAAGTGACACCGAGGAGTCAATCGCACAGCGTTAGTTGTTGTAGATAACTAACGACCTCTAGTATGTTAGAAAAATGTCATAACGTTACTCGTGCCCCCTACAGTCGAGTTCTCAATAGTTCTGACAATGCCACTACATCATATTTACGACAATGCCCCTAACCCATGCTAGTGAGCCAATAATTCCATAACTTGTACAATATCTTAGACCTTGTGCCACACCCTCTGACGTGAGTCACAAATAAGACCGTAGTCAAACTTGTTGCTCGTGACACATGGCCATGGGGATTGGGTCAGTTTTGAGCTACTCCTCAGCCAAATTAACCATATAATTACTTAATGACAAACAATTCAATACTTCACCCAGACCTTACAAGTTCTATGAATATCAATTTATAATCTTACCATATAAAATTTGGCCTTAGATTAAAAAGTTAATGATTTTCATAATATATTGAAATTTACTTTCCTTATAATTGATTTGATTTGGCATTCGGAACACAATTTGACAACTCAAATACTTCACCCAGACCTCACAAATTCTTTGAATATCAATTTATAATCTTACCAAATAAAAATTGACCTTGGATTAAAAAGTTAAAATTTTGAGACCTCACAATTAGTTCTTTGAATATCAATTTATAATCTTACCAAATAAATTTTTTTTACCTTATATTAAAAAGTTAATGATTTTCATAATATAGTAAAATTTACTTTCCTTATAATCAATTTGATTTGGCATTCGAACATAATTTGACAATTCCAGTACTTCACCGAGCCCTCACAAGTTCTTTAAATATCAATTTATTATCTTACCAAATTAAAAAATTGACCTTATATAAAAAAGTTAATGATTTTCATAATAATTTACTTTCCTTATAATCAATTTGATTTAGCGTTCCGAACACAATTTGACGATTCAAATACTTCACCGAGACCTCACAAGTTCTTTGAATATCAATTTATAATCTTACGAAATAAAATTTGACTTTAGATTAAAAGTTAAAGATTTTCATAATATATTGAAATTTACTTTCCTTATAATCAATTTGATTTGGCATTCCAAACACAATTTGACAATTCAAATACTTCACCCAGGCCTCACAAGTTCTTTGAATATCAAGTTATAATCTTACCAAATAAAATTTGACTTTTAGATTAAAAAGTTAATGATTTTCACAATATATTAAAATTTACTTTCCTTACAATCAATTTGATTTGGCATTCCAAACACAATTTCACAATTCAAATACTTCACCTAATCTTCCCAAATCAAATTTGGCATTAGATTAAAAGGTTAATCATCTTCATGATATATTAAAATTTACTTTCTTTATAATCAATTTGATTTGGCATTCTGAACACAATTTCACCTCTAACGCAACCGTAAATTGGAAATAAAATGATCATACAAAATTCTAGCTTCACTTTCATTTATCCAAAAAAAAAAAAACAAAAATAAAGAGGTGAACATACAAAGTTACAAACCACTGCACCAATACAAATCATTTTTTATTTTATTTTATTTATAATGTTGTTTTTTCGGTAGGTCTATATTTAAATGAACCAACACATTTTTATCACGTGCCACGTCCGCAACAGTAGAAACTGCCGGGTTCGCCGCCCACCCGTCCTTGTCACAGTCCAACATTTTTACCCGAAAAGTGCCAGCGTGACCAAAACCCAGTAGAGAAATACCACCCTGTATCCGCTTCCGTGTTTGCAACGGGCCCACATGCCCCTCGCTAATGACGTGTGCTGGCCCCACTCTGTCCCCTCCTCGCCAGACACACGCCACGAAATAATATTACAAAATTGCCCACGACCCGTCAACCTCCCTCCTTTTTGTCCCTCACCTTCCACTGGTGACGTGGCCCCAGTTTTAACGTGGACCTAGTTTTAATCCGGTTGGTTGTATGAGTTTGCTTTCCACCAAATTGATAAGGGTTCGATTATTATGCTCAAGCAACATGAAAATAATTTATTGTAGTTTCTGACGTTTATGACCTGATTTGACTTGACCAGAGAAGGAATTAGTTGGGATACTCATAAGCATACTCATAACCTGGAGAAAAACTTGGATACCGAGAGGGTTCCACGTATTGCCCCTTGGTTAGGGCTGGAAATGACTCGGCCTGATAAGGCGTGACTCGGCTCGTTAAGGCTCGGCTAGTAATTTAGCCAAGCTCGAGCTCGAGTTTAGGCTCGTTTAGTAAACGAGCTCGTTAAAGTTAGGCTCGGTTCGCAAATGCTCAGCTTGTTTAAGGAGTCTCGTTAAGTAAATTATCTTGGCTCGGCTCGTTAAGGGCTCGATACGATTACGAACGAGCCGAGCTTGAGCTCAATTTTTGGTTCATTTACTCAGCACATTCGAGTCGTCCAAAGTGTATTTGAATGGTCCGGATTTGGAAAGAGAAATATGAGAGAGAAAGAGGTGAGACAATATTTTAATCATGGGGACCACAACCCATGTGAGAGAGGGTGTGGCTGAGTGTGTACGTGGGGGTGTGTATGTATCATTTTTGTTTAATCCAG
Organism: Gaultheria prostrata; assembly: GCA_036023075.1. NCBI lineage: Eukaryota > Viridiplantae > Streptophyta > Magnoliopsida > Ericales > Ericaceae > Gaultheria > Gaultheria prostrata. The sequence continues at coordinate 45,109 of JAXBDA010000775.1, read as the reverse complement.
ACCGTCTAACACACTTTTCGGTGGTCAGTATGTGCCAAAGGAGCACAACGTCAGCTCCTACTCACGTTGAACAACACGTGGCATTTCAGGCAAGCTCTCCTATATAAAGTCCATTCCACCCTCTCAACTCCACACCACCGCTCCAAACATCTTCTCAACTCTCTTTCTCGCTTGATAACCTCATCCACAACTACAGAAACTCTCTCTCTCTCTCTCTCTCTCTCCCTAGTCCCTAGAGAACTCAATTTTCTGTGGCTACAATGGCTGTTGATTCTGCATTGGAATCTCCTCTGGGCCCTGCGGCGTGCGACAAGGACGCAAAGGCGCTTCGGTTCATCGAAGAGATGACTCGAAATGCCGATGCGGTTCAAGAGAAGGTTTTGGGCGAGATACTGAGTCGGAACGCCAAAACTGAGTACCTGCAGCGATTCAACCTCTCCGGGGCAACCGATCGGGAGACCTTCAAATCGAAAATTCCGATGATTAAGTACGAAGATCTTCAACCTGAAATTCAGAGGATCGCTAATGGCGACCGGTCCGCTATCTTGTCGGCTCATCCCATCTCTGAATTTCTCACCAGGTAATTAGCTCGTTTTTTAACTTATCAGCTCGTTTGAGATACTGTAAACCTCTGTTATCTTTTGAGTCGACTCAATCGGCGTTCTAATTTGTGGTAATTTTTATGTTTCCACAGCTCGGGGACTTCGGCTGGTGAAAGAAAGCTGATGCCAACGATTAAGGAAGAGTTGGACCGCCGTCAGTTGCTGTATAGCCTTCTCATGCCTGTCATGAATCTGTAAGTATAGGCATCTCTCCTCCTATTGCTTATCACCTCATAAAACCAACAAACAAATACAGTAAGAAGGTTTTTTTAATGAATAGTGTCTCGATAAACAAGTTGGTGTACATCTAATGCACATCGCGTTATGCGAATCCTATCTCGGGGTTTCACTGATCGAAGTCGCCTAATTTGTTTAATTTTTTTTTGTAGGAATTCACTTGTAAAAAATCAGCTCCATCGGATATCAGTAAAGGCTTTGATTCGTTATTTTCTCAAATTTCTGATAGAAAATTGAGCGAATAATCGATCAAGCTCTTATCGATTTCCAACTGAGCTTTTTTTTTTTTTTTTTCCAGAAATTCTTAAAAACATGATTTGTCAAATCACCCCAAGTCAAACAACTTTCATCGGAAAATGATATAGATTTTTGCTTTTTTCTTGGAAAGGATATTGATTTTAGCTCAATAATCTGGATTTTGAGTGGCGTCAAAATAACACTACATTAGCACATTATTATTGTCATCTTTTTGCCTTTTGTCACTAGCACGTTAAAAAGTACATTTGGACAAAGTTAATGTAGAGGGCACTAAACGTGTGGAGTCTGTGGACATTCATTTGCTTGCCTGTTCAATTCTAGTTTCTTATCTAATGTAACTTTTGTTGAACGTGACAGCTATGTACCGGGTTTGGACAAGGGCAAGGGGCTATACTTCTTGTTTGTGAAGTCCGAAACAAAGACCCCGGGCGGGCTTCTGGCTCGTCCGGTTCTCACAAGTTACTATAAGAGTGAACACTTCAAGACCCGACCCTACGACCCATACAACGTCTACACTAGTCCGAATGAAGCAATCCTCTGCTCCGACTCGTTCCAGAGCATGTACACCCAGATGCTATGCGGCCTTTTGGAGCGCCAACAAGTCCTACGGGTCGGGGCTGTGTTTGCCTCGGGCCTACTCCGGGCCATCCGGTTCCTCCAACTCAATTGGCCGGAACTCACCCGCGATATCCGGACTGGAACCCTCAACCCGAAAATTGCTGACCCTTCGGTCCAAGAAGCCATGGCCCGGATACTCAAGTCCGACCCGAGTCTTGCGGATTTTCTCACCGAGGAGTGCTCAAAGGATAATTGGGAGGGAATTATCACTAGAATTTGGCCCAACACAAAGTACTTGGACGTGATTGTTACTGGGGCCATGGCCCAATATATTCCGACCCTGGACTACTACAGTGGCGGGTTACCCTTAGCCTGCACCATGTACGCTTCATCGGAGTGCTATTTTGGACTCAATCTAAACCCGATGTCTAAACCCTCCGAAGTCTCCTACACCATCATGCCAAACATGGCCTACTTCGAGTTCCTACCCCACGACCCCAACTCAACCGGGTCAACTCGTAACTCACCGCCGCCGAAACTCGTCGACCTCGCCGACGTGGAAGTAGGAAGGGAATACGAGCTCGTGATCACCACCTACGCGGGGCTCTGCCGGTACCGAGTCGGCGACATTCTCCGAGTCACCGGGTTCCACAACTCGGCCCCACAATTCCACTTCGTCCGAAGGAAAAACGTGTTGCTCAGCATCGACTCGGACAAGACCGACGAGGCCGAGTTACAAAAAGCGGTCGACAACGCTTCCGAGTTGCTACGCGAGTTCAACGCTAGCGTGGTCGAGTACACGAGTTTCGCTGATACTCGAACCATCCCGGGTCACTACGTGATTTACTTCGAGTTACTGGTAAAGGACCCGGACAACAACTCGCCGAGCGACGACGTGCTGAGTCAGTGTTGTTTGGCGATGGAGGAGTCGCTGAACTCGGTGTACCGACAAGGCCGAGTCGCGGACAACTCGATCGGGCCGTTGGAGATACGGGTGGTGAAGAGTGGGACGTTTGAGGAGCTTATGGATTATGCTATATCAAGAGGGGCGTCCATTAATCAGTATAAGGTGCCGAGGTGTGTTAGCTTTACTCCCATCATGGAGCTTCTCGACTCGAGGGTGGTGTCCGCGCATTTCAGTCCGGCTTTACCACATTGGACTCCGGAGCGCCGTCGGTGACCGTGGACGTGAAAAGTCAATGGGATTTAACGATTCCTTGTGGTGGTTATGGATTTCTTGTTTGGTTGGTTGGTTGCTTTAGATTATAGGGTTGTAAAGATGCAACTGTTTAGTGCATGTTACAGTATATTACTTATCTTTTACGAATAACTGTTTAATTAGATTGTTCTTTGTAATGCTTTAATGTTATCCAAGTAGTTCAAATCACAAAATTCAGACTCTCAAAACAACACAAAATGTATTTTCCTCGCCTTTTTTTTTTTTTTTTATCATAATTAGTGTTCAGATCAGTTTACAAATTTAACTATTCCCGAGATCTTCGAGTTAATGTCTGAGGACGAATTTTTTGAGTTTATTGTTCACAATACAAGTTGAAATTTGCAAGAATATTGATCAAAAGTACTTATACTAGCTCATATTTAGTGTCATGCTCCCACTTTGATCGGTCCCTGTTGGTTTCCTTAGGAGTTGAATTATCACCAAAAACTTATGATGCTCTTAAGTACTACACTATAGATTCTACCAACACAAATAGTTTCCTAATGAATGGAAAGAGGAATGATGCATTTTCTCATTCTCAGTTTGATATTAATGCTGGATGTTCATAAAAATCGTGAAATTTTTGTTTCTTGAAAAAATCCATATATTAGTACATCTGAGCAGAATTACCTTGGGTTTGATTAGATATCACCATCACTTTTTAGGTATCGCGATTTGAAAATGCGCGTATTCCTACAGTAGACACTTAGAGAGAGGACGGATGGAGTATAAAATATACGGAAATGGAGGAGGCGGCACATGTTATCAGCAAGCTGGTGAACATGCAGTGACATCACTGGTGTATATGGACTAGAGGTCAAAACAATATACTACTACATATGCCACCGGAACCAAAGCATATTCATTGTTTAATATAGATTAATTGTAAAAATATATAGGGTCCCATTTGACGATTGAGCCCAGGACCTCCAAATACCTTGGGCCAGCCCTATACTACATGTGTCAGACTGTTAGATCTCGGGTGTTGTAGATCATCATGTCTTGAGTGCCAAGGTGAAATGGGGAACGGGGACCCGAGGTAGGTGCTGTCCCTTCGGAGACAGCATGGGACTGGCCGAACACAGCTGTCTGTGGTCGGCCATGGACGGCTCAGATCATAGGGAACGGGGATATGACGTTGTCCCTTCGGGGATAGTATGGGTGTTGGCCCGATCACGGCCGTCCGTGGTGCGTTCCCAAGGAAAGTGGTTAACTACTAAAAACTGGTTAGTACTATATATCATACTTGGATAAACAAATATTGTAAAAGAGTGGTGCTTTATTGAATAAAATAAGTTTCACTTTGTCTGCTCTTTTAGCCCTAAGCAGACATGAAAGCATGTTAGGCCTAATTCACCTCAAATTAAAACTCAAGTAGTCAAGTTGTTACTTTCATTCTTCTTTTCTCGAAAAGCATTACTATGATGATTCGAGGACTTTGTATTTTGTTCCTTAAAGTTGTTGTTCTCCGAGTCCTCAATGAGTGCTTTGAATTGAGAGAACTTAAGTGGAATTAACCCTCAGCAAAAACGTGGATGGGGTGTGAGACTTCCTCCCAATTTCCTCTGGTCTCCATGTATTCCATGTTAGGGGTGTTCCGTTAAGAGAATTTTTTGGTTTTTTGGCTTTTTACGACTTTTTATGTGATGTATTGTGAGAGAGTGACTGCCTCGATTTTAGGAATAAACTGTTTTTTTTGAGTTAGCGGAATAAGGCTAAGTTTGATCACAGTGAAAGATGTTGGAGTACGCGGTCTTTTTGAGTATTCTTTTTTTATAACTCAAGTGTCTGAGCTAGTTTATGCATTTTCATACGTTAATCATTCGTCAACATATTTAATACCAAAAAATTATACATTTTCATCGATTAATTACCCATCAATATGCTGAATATTAAAAATAATACACGTGTTTGAAAAATAACACTGTTCTTACAATATGAAAATGTTTTTTGGGACCCGGGGTGACACGTGCCACCTCCCTCCACTCTTACCCTCCGTCCCCGCGAGGAATTCAATCAAGACCGAGACATAGATCCGTATGAACTGACTACAAAAAAATTAATAGCATATGAGAAGTTTCGAAGCTCGTGAAAAACGTAGAGGTGGTGTGAGACTTCCACCTAGTTTCCTCTGGTCGTCATGAATTCCATGTTGGTATTCAACACAGTGAATGATGTGTTGAGTAATCTTTTTGACTGTTGGAGTGTTAAAAGGAGATACATGCATTTTCCAGTGCAATGCTCCCCACTTCGAGTGCACTTTAGTTGGGTACTTTAGCTTTGTTGTGGTCTAATCACGCAAGTAGGACAACCGACTTTTTTGAGGAGTTTTTAACGATTTTTTACAGACATGTAAAAAGGTCATCTTCAAGAAAGTAAATGATAGGGTTAAATCGACAATAAGGTCAGCTCGCCCTCGAAGAGCCCAGCTCAGTATGGAGAGCTCGGTCAGAAAGGGAAAATAGTGAGAAGCTCGGTAAGCATTCCAAGGAGGTGCACCACCGAATCCAGCAGGCATAGCTCGGCTATTGAAGGGCAGCTTGGACTGCCAAACTTGAACTATTAGGAGGACGAGGAAAGCTCGTCCTAACAGGGGAAACAACCCCAAGGGGTCTAGAAGTCCGTTAAAGACTCAAACTCTCCCCTCTACAAGATCAAGATGAAACCCGGAAAGCCCGGTGGCTTATCTGTAAGACTCCTAAAGGCATTGGGAGTCCTATTCCGTTCAGGAATGTGAGACTTCCAATAAGTTAAAGGCGTTAAGAGGATAAGCATTGGTGAGAGTTCAAGTCCTCAATCGCTTCGTTAGCCTATAAAAGCGACTCCAAGTAACTTAATCATGGTATGTTGTTCTAGTCATCTATACTTGAACAATACTTAAACTGATCACACGAGATTTACTGACTTAAGCATCGGAGGCCGGTTGGCTGACACCACCGGTGCCCTTAGCTTAACTTTGTTTTGCAGGTACTTTGTCGGGCTGTGCCGGAAATTGTGTCATCAGTAAAATTATTTCTATTATTCAAATCGCTATAAAGTTTTTTCTTATAGTTGGATGTCTGATCTAGTTTATGACGCATCTCGATTAATTTTGGAGATCAAAAAATGTTCATTGTAAAAGTTTACGAGTATTTTTCTCTGATTTGGGCTCTTTCAGCTTCTTTTTTTTTGCATTCAAAATTAAACCTCTCTTTGTTCTTACCAAGCTCGGATTCTCTTATCTATTCGCACTGGGAATAATTTTGTAGGAACACTTAATGAAGATTACATCAGATTTGGGGCTTCTATTTTCGAAAACTATTTTGGGGTTCAATGCAAAAATCTTGGTTACCTCTGCTCATGATCGATACTGTAAGGCATTATAAATTCGATGATCAACTAACAGCATAAATGTCTTGTTGTTTCTTTCTCAAATCGGGAATTTGGGTTGTGTGTGTTGTGTTTCAAGAGTCCACTCCATCACTCCCTAGTCACCAATTGCCTAGGTAAGTACGTGTGAAATTATCCTTTTGCCCTCATTCTAAAAATGTCTTGTTGTCTTGACATATTCTATGAGATGATTCACGTACGTTTTGCGCTTCATATTTTTATTATAGAAACCATTGATAGTATATGTCAAAAAAATCATCATGCTGAAAGAAATTTGTTAAATATTGGCTATTTCTCTATGCAATCCAAAAGGACCTTTCAGTTCCATGTCATGCGTATTGATTTTCACACTCTTAGTTTTATTATACTTTTGGATTTTTTTTCCATTTTACATGTAGAGTTTAGAGTGTAACATTGTCATTTAATGTGACCTTTTTTTAAAAAAAAGCATAACATATTCTATTTCCAAGACAACAAAAAGATGTGAAATTATTAAAAGCAGTGGAAAATCAATATGGGGTGGCAAATTGAACCCATACCAAACCCATCAACTAGTAAAGGAAACAAACCCAACTCATTTGTTAGTTGGGCCAAAATGAATCCATCCATAAAGTGGGTCTTAATTTCGTTCAACATGGTTAAGTTTAAATGACCAAACAAGTCATAGAAATAACACAACCACAAAAAAAAGAAAAATAAAGAAAGCCCTCGTCGACTCCCTTCCCTTCCTCCGATCTTCGATTGAATATAAATTCTATATTTTCCTAACAAATAGAAACGAAATCCCTTCGGTCTAACTTTTTATTGACTCTTTGATATGGTCTTTTTAATTAAGTTTTCTTAATATTTCATACGTTTTGGTATAATTTTTACATCATATTGTTCTACAAGAAAAAAAATCAGAAAAATACAAGACTTTCGATTTTTCAATTTTTTTTTGATTTCTCACATGTCGAGCCAATGTGATTTACAAATTATATAAAATAGTAAAAAAAATACAGTATCACATTAGCCCAAACGGGGCCGGGCTTATCGTGATTTTAGCAGTTGAAGTTTAGGCGGTGGCGGGTCTGCGGTGGCGCCAAGAGAGAGCGAGAGAGGAGAGAGAAGGGGCAAGAGGCCGGGCCAAGGTTTTTGTCGTCGTAAATGGCAGCCCTCTCCTCCTTCCTCTCGCTCTCTCCTCTTCCTCTGCCCTCTCCAAACCCGCGTTATCCTTCCTCCTCACCTTCCGTCGCTTTCTTTCCCCTGCAACCTTCAAAAAACCCTAGAAAGATTCGAACCTTGAGAACAGTAGTTCTAGCTTCGTCAGCGGCTTCTTTCGACGATCCATCCTCCGTAAATGGAAGTCCACCCTCTAAGGTTAGCTCTCGTTGTTGAATTACTCTCGACTGCTGTTTTGATTTCATTGAAATTGGAGCTGTCTTCCTCTGATTAACGTAGCACTGTCTTCACAGCACGTAAAAAATGTGATTATTTTGTCTCAAAGAGTGAAAATTATGTTCCTCGATGTAGACAAATTGGTGCGTAATGATCCAGGGGTTGCGTGGTGTTCAGTGCCTGGGAGTTTGCTCCCAGGTTCAAAAACCTCGTACCTCTTCCTCCGGGCTCCTGCTTTAATTGGGCCACTACCAGTGGACGGTGAGATTTGCGCGAAAGCTGGCCCATTTGCGCGAAAGCTAGCCTGGACACAAGTTATTTTATTGAAAAAATTCATATCAGTGCATAATTAAGTACTCCCAGAATTTCAGCTAAAAGGTGACGGATTGTAAATTTTGAACCTAATGGAGGGCAGGTGATGGCAGTTGTTTTTCTAACAATGATTGATTGCCAGTTCTGAAGTTTGAAAATTGAAAGTGCCCCTTTGATCGGTTAATAGCATTATACATTTGCAGCTCACTGCACCTTAAACCTCATTGGTTGGCGGACGCCTTCGTCTTTCGATTGTAGTGCTTTCAGTGGTACTATCCCTCGTGATTGTATTGTTTGATCTTCGGCGCGCTTACAGAAAATTATATATGGTTTCTTTCTGCTATAACTTTCGTCACTTGATATGACATCAGCTTTGTGATGGCATTTTCACCATGTTGGATGGTTGACCACATTAGAATGTTGACATTTCTTATTGGTGGCTATTTTCCATTTGATAGAGGGAGAGAGGAATTTTTTTTCCCCTGTTTTTTGATAACTCAGGGTGTCTGGGCCAGCTTATGCACACCTCGACTAAGCCCTAGGGACCCAATCCTACTGTCCACTTGTGGAGAGTCCAATTATAGCTAGGCAAAGCCCCATATGGACCTGAGAGGTTTCGAACCTGAGACATTAGAGGGGACCAAGCCTCGGCCACCAGGACAACGCCTTCGGTTTTAGGGAGAGAGGATGTTTGGATGTGATCAACCCGAATAATTAACACGGAAGAGTGATAGGGGCACAGATGGTCATGCTTTGCATCATTCTTATAGGCTGGATCGATTGAAAGGTGTTTTTTCCACTTCTATTTTGTCAAGATTTTTTGTTGAATAGGCACAACCCGTCTTGGTCTGTGACTCTTTTGCAGAAGAGACACAACCCCTCGTGGGTTGCATCATTTCTCCATCTATTCATTTTAAGTGAACGAGTTTTTTCTCCACCTATTCACGGTTTTTGAATAGGCAAGCCATGAAATATCTTCTTCATCAGCCTACCCTTTCTTCTATTTCTCCCTCTATCACTTGATAGCCATCCATGGTTCTCCAATTCTGGGATTGACATACCACTCTCTTCTCACTTGTATTGTTTGCCAGTCTATCTTGATTTATCTGACAGGCTATAACGTCTGCATGACTGTAAGTCTGTAACATGCATTGATTGCCTAGCCTTGTACGTCACGCGAAGTAAATTCCCTTTCAGTTGAGTGTAAATCTCTGATAACACCCTACAAGAGCTGTCGTTCATCTAACATACCTATATTGATGATTCGTTGTGGACAACATAGAGGTTTGGAACGTCTGGTGAGCTTACGTGAGAGAAAGATTGATGATATATATTTTTGTAATAATAACATTTTTCTCTGATTTTTAAAACTTTCAACTGCAATATAACAGCTCACATCAAGGGTGGGGCTACCCATATTCACCCGAAATCTCTGGACATAACTAAATACCAGTTTTTGGTTGAAGTGAGAAGGAGATTTTTGTTTTGTCCTCCACACTGTGACGGCTCATAGAGGAATTGCTTCCCTCAGCCAACTGTGCTTCCTTAAAAAACTGGCTCTTACACTACCATCGTCCTTCATTATCAGTAAATCTTGGTAGTCGTTGGGCAAAACAAATAAAATGATTTCTTTTTTGCCTTTATGGTGTTCTTTTGCATTAAATACTGTTTGTTTTTCAGAAATCAGTTCTCTTGAATCTGATACAAGAGATAGAGCCTATGGATGTAAGCCTTATTCAAAAAGATGTTCCACTCATGACTGTAGATGCTATGAAGAGGACTATTTCAGGCATGTTGGGTTTACTTCCATCTGACCAGTTTCAAGTTTCAATTGAGGCTGTATGGGAACCTCTCTCCAAGTTATTGGTTTCTTCAATGATGACGGGGTAAATTTATTTGCTACTGTATTTCATCTCGTTGTACTCTTTTTTTTCTGGCAGTAGGATGAATATACTAAAAAAATATTTGAGATGTTGCAGTTGATTCGGATGTGAATGGTACTGGTAGGATTCTGAATTTTGTATTTCTCTTCGGCATCACATCAAAATGCCCATATTCTGCGTATTTTCTTCTGATCTGGAGAACATTTGCATTAAAATATTTATGCTTAAACTTGAAACTTGAACTAATCAATTGATTCTTGGGTATGTTAGAGAGAGATCTTATTAGTTAATACATTTTCTTTTCCTTTTCCTTTCTCAATTCTTTCTGGGTGGATGCCTACCTTAAACTAGGTTTTTTGAGTGGTGTTCCTCTTGTGTTTCAGGTATACATTACGAAATGCTGAGTATCGACTTTTTCTTGAAAGGAACCTTGATATACACGAAGGAAGTACTGAAACACTCAAAGCAGAAGATTCTAAACTTGAAGCACCAACAATGTTGCTGGACAATGAAAGAGGAGTAGAATTAGCTGTAAAAGATGAGATGCCCAAATCTGAAAATATTGGTGTTGAAGGTCTTGGGGAAATCACTCCTTCAGCTCGACAGTATATTTTGAATTTGCGATCTCGTTTGTCTTCTGTGAAAAAGGTGACCACATTACCTTGATTGAAGTATCCAACTTTTGTCCCCCTATAATTGCAAAAGAAGGCATTTATTTCATTGAAAAATGCTTTTTTTTTTTGGTACCATCTAGCATATTTTGCATGGTAATAGAGCAATATCAGAAATGGAATGGTGTCTACCATATTGTTTAACATGGATATTTCATTTAATTTCTCTTTTCTCCCCTGCACCTTAGCAGTAGTCCAGCAATTTTATGTGTGTTCTTTTTGTTATTTCTGAGCAGGAGCTTCATGAAGTCAAGAGGAAAAGTGCTGCTCTTCAAATGCAACAGTTTGTTGGGGAGGAAAAGAATGATTTGCTGGACTACTTGAGATCACTTCAGCCAGAAAAGGTTAGGATGCACATAGAACAATCTGAAGCTGGTGTCGTGTACATTTAGAAGGGGTTTTGCGAAACAAGTTTGCATTATGTTTTGTGATTACTGCATTTGCAGTGCTATGTCCTAGCATCGGTTAGTGCTGTTTTGCCACCAAGCTTGGTGACAATCTGAATTTTGATGGTAGTTCTATTCTGCTTAGAAGTGATTGTGTAGTATTGGGAAGCCTACTGAGGTCCTCATATCAACAATGTTGTAGTGGTAATGTTGTAGTATTGATGTTGCTAGTCTATGAATCCAACACTTCCGTGTCATGAACACTGCCGATTGAAGCATGTTATTTTGTCCCATTCCGCTTATGTGTTCTACTTCTTGTCCATGCTTGTGCCTTTTAGTTTTTACCCACATATACTTGTCATCAACCTTAGTCAGTGAATTCTTTTCTGGTGATGACTATGGTATTCATGCGCTGAAATTATGCAACTGTATTCTACAATCATCTCCTTATGTGTTTTTGTTGTGTTTGTTTTGAGAAAACTGCTGCAACTTGCTGGTTTTTTTTAATACCAAATTCTGGTACTTGTGATTTTTATAAACAGGTAGCCGAGTTATCAGAACCAACATGCCCTGAGTTGAAGGAAGCGATGCACTTTGTAGTACACGGTCTACTTGCAACTCTTTCTCCCAAGATGCATTCGAAGGCTCCTCCATTGGAGAACATCTCAACCGGTATTGTAAATGTTGGAACTGATGAAGATTGCATTGATCTTGTGGAGAATTCATCACTTCAATACCAGCCCCTGATTTCGTTGACCCGAGATTATCTCGCTCGTCTTCTGTTTTGGTTAGTTCCACTCCACCTCCTGTGTTTTCTTAGCCAGTAGTGAAGAGTGTGAAATAGAATAATGCTCCCTAATGGTAGCTCACATATCATTGATGTATTTACGTTGACCGAACCGAGAGATACTGAACTGCTAACTTGTTTTTTGAGATTAGACCAGCAAACTTTCCTACAATCTTAACTAATCGCTGACTTCCTCAAGGATCCAATTTTCTTTCATCCAAACTTCAGTTCGTTTGTGATTATACACTCTGCACTTCTATTTGTTTCATCTTCATCTTGATTCCTCTAGTATTCCAAAGCTGATACCAAATAATTTATTTATATCCTGCATTATTTTAGGAAGTCGTCATCATCATCATCATCTCCTTTTCCTCATGGTTGATTGGTTGGTTTGTTTCTTGTGTTTTTTTGTGAAGGTGTATGCTATTGGGACACTACTTGAGAGGCCTTGAGTACCGCGTGGAGCTTACGGATCTTCTCTCTCTGCCATCTATGTAGAAAATAATGAAAGGCATATGAATTAAATTAGGCGGACTTATTCTTTAGCTGGCTGAATGTTCACTCTCTAAGTCCTGTAAAGTGTGCATTTCACATTATTTGTCATTCCTGCACTGTACTAAATTTTTTTGGATTCAAGGGGAAAATAACAAAGAGTGAATGAATGGCTGAAAATTAAGTTGCTTGCTTGAAAGCTGTTCTGTCGTGATTGCTGCCTTCTTCTTCTTCTTCCTCCAACTTGAGTTCTCAAACTATTACCTGTGGTTCTATTTCAATGGCAGGCCAGTTAAATTCCACTGTGGTGAAGACGAACCTCGGAATGATTATGACATTTACCGGAGTAGCAAAGCACTATGATAGAATGATATGAAATTTTCCTTTGCTGGATTGAGAAGATTTTGATATGTTCTTGACCAGCCAAAATAGATTTGAGAGAATTCAAAAGCGGATGTGAGAGGGAGTGTTCTTGAGCAATGAGCCACATGACCTGAAAGCCATCGAATGGCTGAAAATTTTCCTTATGGATTTTACCTCAGCAGTCTCACCATGGGAGACAACTCTCTAGCAGTTATCTAACCCTAAGATTTCGTGCACATATTTCCCTAACAGAGGAAGTATTGGCAAAAATAGGGACAGAAAATTAATCTTGACCTGTAGTTCAAGGCAAAACAGATCCTAACCATTTGTTGAAGGATGAACCAACCATCAGTGTAAGGCCTAGTAAATTTGGACACTAAGCCTTAGTAGATTTATGTTGAGAATAGCCTTGGTAGATTTATGTTGAGAATTTGAGCTTGCTTGTTATGTTGATAATAACACAGCTCATTGATTCTCTTGACTTCTGACCAAAGATTAAGGCTCTGATTATTGGTTTTTATGTCTCCTGGTTGGGGGGAAAGAAAACTATAGGATAAATCTATTCTGTTCAAGTAGCTCTTTTTTTTCGGTGCCCGACAGCTCTACTACTGAGCTCTGTCATGATGCTTCGCCATCTGAAGATGCATGATAAAGTTGACCGGATCCAGATGCTATCCTTAACTCCATTGCCGAGGAGAAGTACCGAACTGTTGATCTAGGTGGTTCTTCATCTACCAATGATTTTATGAAAACAATAATTGATCAACTCTAAAGGACAAGTTTATTCTGGCAAGGGCTTGACAACAAGTTGTTCCTTATGATATGTGCTTTAGATTTTTTTGTTGTACTGTTGTGGGGATATGAGTACATCACCCTGATGATTTTTAGGAAGATATCCAATTACATCTCGGCATGAATAGCTCAACAGCATTTGTGGAGAAAAATTGAAGGACCTACTGGCGGAGAAGGAAACTTTGTTCCTCATATAAAGTACCTTATATGTTCCCATATTCTTATTTTGTCAGAGGGAATAAACGCATTGCATTTTTTTACTCTTCACGTAGTCTATAATTACTAGAGTGTGTTGCCTCTTAAATGTTTGCTAAGAGCATGGTTTGCAATATTTCTGCTCTGCGCAAATTAGTTTCCTCAAGAAGGAGAAGGTTTGTAGATTATGTAAGAAGACAAAGAAGGTGCAGAAATTGATGTTTCTGGCCGCTGGCAAATGGATCTTTTCCTTCAGTTAATGCCTTAATTTTCATGGAGCAGAAATTGTATGAACTATTGGGCTTTTCTGTTCTTGATTTGCAATTATAAATCTTCAGAAAAGTAATTTTTCTTGATTGTATTCAGATTGGTGATTAGTTTTTCTATTGTTTTTTACATTTAAAACCTTGGCGCCTGTGCAAATTTGACATTTAATGACTTTGAAAACTTCAAAGGAACAATTTTATAACGCAAGAACATCTAAAATGTGATTGCTTGAAATACCTGTCTAAAATCCAATACTTCCATAATCTGTAAGCAAAAATGAATGGAAATACAAAAAGATAAGGCTTCCTATTTTGTGACAATGGCTGTACTATTTTCTATGATGCCTGTGCTATCTGTGTATCTATGTATGACTGTATTTTCCTCTACTCCAGCCTCTACAGAAGAACTCCAAGTCCCCCCTATGACTAATGAAACGAAACTATTTTCAAACTTGCAAACACCCCAACCGCATTCATCTCTCCACATAAGCACCCGGTAAAAAACTGCACTTTGCCTGGTGAAGTCCTTGCAATGGGAAGAAGAAAATAATTAAGTTTGATGGTAACTTCAAGTAGAATTATAGCTGGGAGGAGTTGAGAACTGGCTTAGAAGTGCTGTGCTGATTGATGGGCAGGTTAAGGTTTGAGAGAAAACCATCGGTAACCGGTAAACCAATACTGTTGTCTGGTTGATTAATCCCATTATCCTGCCGTTGGCTTTTGACAAGTTCAGTTGCTTGACCCTTCCACAAGATGCTACAGACGAATTACTGGAAGCTTGGATAATCGGCAGCTTTGTGGGAAGATGAGATGGCATGTGGGGCAGTCCCACTGCTGCCGAAGGTGGTCTCAAGTTCCTTAGGTGCGGGGCCATGGCTGGGGCTGGGTCTTCAAGCTCACATCCACCACCAAAGCTCCCCCTCCAGCGGATCAAAGGGCTGGAAGAACTTTCAAGACTGGTAGTACTATTCCTCGCAGCAGATATCTCATTCATGAACCCAGGTACATTTGGTGCAAGAAGAAATATATCAAAAGCTATCTGGACCTAAAAGGGAGAAATCATTCCACTATGATGTGCTTGGATCAAGGAGTTGGGTTTCTAATAAAAAGAAGAAGAAGAAGAGTTGGGTAAGGAAAAGCAAACAGGAAAGTTTAAAGGATCTAACAGCGGTTAAATCTAGCGATTTCTGCATTCCTTTTCTTCTCAAGTTCTTGATCCAAAAAAAGCCTTAGAGAGTTGAGCAAAGTTATTTGGTGCTAATAGAGAACTAAATTCGTTAAAGATTAAAGAGATCATGTTATACACAAGGTGTATGTGTGCAAGAAAGTGTAAGAAGCATGCAGGAAAAGCTCGTAAGTATTAACCATGCCGCATATGATTATTATTATTATTATTTTTTACTTTTTGATACGACGGAAATATCATACAACTAGAAAAGGGGACTGAGCCCCATCAAAAGAACAAACATAGTCCTAAAGTTAAATAAAACCAGACAGGAACCTTAGTCCATAGTCTGCCTAATACCTAGGCAGTCCCTAATCATGAAATCCCTAAGCGATATTAGCATATCCTTTACCAACACCAAGTTCTCCTTCTGTTCAGCGCCCATCCTTGCAAGATGGTCAGCACATTCATTGCCTTCTCTGAATATATGACTCAAGGTAGCTTCAATGCGGTTTTTAATGGCTTTGGCATCAATAATTATATTGCTCTGTGGATGATTCCCGGGAATTTCACCATTTATCAAATCTACTGCCACACTTGAGTCTGAAACTATAGAGACCTTGGGCATGTTTTCCTGGAGAATGATGGTGAGTCCCCTATAGATTGCCCACAGTTCCGTTTCCAGACTTGTCTCTGCCTCCAATTTTCCATAGAAACCAAGCAGCCATCTTCCTTTCGAGTCTCTAAATATTCCTCCAAATCCAGCTTTTGCATTTGTTAGATTTCGGCACCCATACGTATTAAGCTTGATACAACTTGCAGGTGGAGGTACCCATTGAGTTAGTTTTGGGTCTCGCAAGCCATTGGTTGCAGTAGACTTGAATGCCCCACATATCTCATGAGCATAGGAGATAATAGATTTAAAACTCAAAGTCAAAGAACCTCCACATTATCAAAACTTTTCCTGTTCCTGTTTTTCCAGATATCCCATAGAGTGACAACAAAAAGTGTGCTCCGTGTGGTATCTGAACCAACACCAGAAGGTTGTTTTGATTTTGAGTTGGAAGAGATCCATTCCAAAATGGGGCGATTCAAACCACTACTTAGCCAATGGCTACTCCGAAAGTATGACCAAATTTCTACTGCCTTAAGGCATTCCCTAAAGAGATGATCAATGTCCTCGATGTCGCCAAGGCATCTAGGACACCAATCAGAAGGAATAATGCCTCTAAGAGATCGGAGTTGATTTGTAGGGAGTTTGTTGTGAAGAATTAACCAAATTAAAGTTCTTAATTTAGCGGGGATTTTCAATTTCCAAGACCAGTTCCGTCCTTGAAGATCATTAATGTCCCTAGTAATCAACTCATAAGCAGCAGAAATAGAAAAATTACCATCTTTCGAGCCTATCCATGTAGGATGATCAGCAGCACACTCATGATTAGAAAAATGAATATTACGAATTAAATCCATAGTCTCAGTATCAATCACATTATCAATAGAAGACAGATCCCAAGCTCCGTTCCTGTCTAAGATATCACACACCTTTTGGTTGGAAGACACATGGTGTCCAGGGAAAGACGAACCTAATGGTTTATCTCCACACCACCAATCGTTCCAAAGGTCCACATTAGCACCATCACCAATGATCCACTTAGTGCCTTGTTTCATATGGAAGGCAAGGAAGCCTTGCCTCTCCCATTGAGCATAAAGGAGTTACTTCAGTTAAAACATATCTGCTGCAATAATTGCATATGGGTGTTGGTTAAAGATAAGAAAGTTGAAGAAAAGATAAAATGCAGTAAACTCATTAAAAAATTTCCTGCTAAACTGATTTTGCTAGACCCGTGAGATTACCCCATCTTTTCCTTCCTCCCCTTTGCTTCCCACAAAGAACAAATGGGGAAGCTGTACTGTTTCCCTCTTTCTTCTACCTTTGACTTCCTCCAGTCTTTTGTCCTACCAAAAGAAATCTAAGCCACTCACATATGAATTGTTACACTCACCTGAGCCATTGGAAATTGTGGTGAGGTATATGTCCATATGAACGCGCTGTCAGTGCACTCATGACCAGCCTCAATCATCTCTTGAATCACTTCCTATTCCAATTGGGGACCTGGAATGTCCCGTTCGAAATCGCACCGCCTTTGCGGAATATATAGGAAGGCATTGTCTAAAATATGCTGATATGGAAACATAGTTCTGTCAGTGGAAGACAAAATTGAAATTCAGAGTCCAACACAAGAACAAGAACAACACGAGGATAAATGTGTTTCGAATTAACCTTGGAATGGTTGTATTTGGTTTCGGTGATCACACACAACTTTGCAATCAACTTATAGACTAATGTCTCAGGAACTGTAGGATCACTTTCACCTTGGCTGGACAAGTAAGAAGCTCTGTGTTCAACCCTACCTCTTGATTCCAAAGTGTTTAGAATGCTTTCTTCAGGGTGATCAGTGCTGGATGCACTAATGGCCTTCACAACACAATCTTTTCTAATGAAAGGGGTAAGACCTCATGCTAAAAAGGCATAGACCCTATGATCCCTCTTCATGCTCTCCCTTTCAATAGAATTTTGAGGGCCAACTCGTACAGGTTCTATCATGTTTTTAACTTCAATAACATGAGAAGCACTTGATATTTCAGGAAACATACGTAAATAAAGCTGCTTAGAGAGGCCATTTTCAATCCCTGAATAAAATTTTAAACACATATCAGAATTAATCACAGAAACTGATTAAACAACTTTCGTTGTTTTTTCTATTTTATCGATCAACTATCAAACCCTTTTTCTCGGAAACCAGCCCTGGGATGACCACAGTAAACTCAGTTGCTCATATCCGCAGATATTTGATACCTCCATTATGCCCTGAATCTGACCTGAATTTAGACGACGGAGTTATAGATAACAGTCACCATTGACGATGAGCTTCGATCGGACGGGAAAGGTACAGGATAAATGGGAGAGAAGGAGGGGAGTTTCACCACGACGTCGTTTCTATGGGAAGCACGAGATTAAGTAAAACAGATTACTCCTATTATGGTTTTGATTCAGTACAACTGAACCTATTTTAAGAAACAAAATTTCTCTAAGATGAAGTACTAATTCATTTTCAAATAATGTCAATTTTTTTTCATGATTTTTATTTTTCTTATTCCTACAATATGAATGTTTTAGATTATTAAAATATCACTCGGATAGATAGAAAATGTACTTAGAATCTCTTAAGAATTGTTGATATGGAAAGACATGATTCATTGTATCCAAATCCATTTTAACAAATAAAAATTCATTTACTACAGATTTTAGGGTTTGAAATTGAAGTTCTTTGAACCTAGTTTTGGGGTTCAAGAAATACGACTTCGTCTTTAGGGCTTTTCTATGACTTGATATGTTGATAGCACAGTGGTGATAGACAGACAGTAAGTGAAATGCATGTTGTTCATTCTATGTGTAGCAAATAGCAATATTGTTCTTCGTATCTTAGTTTTTGTTTTTTCCCAGGAGGAAAATAGAGTGAATATGAGCCAAACAATGAATCTGATTATGGACTATTTGATCCACCGGGCACAATATTCCTTAATATTCGTCTTGGAATGAATGAATCCATCAAAGTTGTTTATATCAGACGCTAACAATCTCTCCTTGATTAAAGCCGCAAACTTACAATAAGGTAACTATTGGAACTTGGATCTGAAAATTCAGCATAGGTCATGCATTTTTACACGTTTTGAGTTCAAAATTAGGTGTAAAACCCCAGCTTCTGAGGTGGGTTTTCGGAGATTCTGTTAGTGTTTTGTTTTTTGGCAAGGGGTTGGAATCGGATGCAAAACCCCAATTTTGTGAACTGGATTTGCTGGTATTCTGTTCATTTCTTTGTTTCAGGTTAAAGGATAGAAATAAGCTGGAAGGCCCAGTTCTAAAATGGGATGTCTAAATTTGTTCTTTTTTACCCTGGTTTTACTTTGTGTGGTTTTCCTCCACTTAATTTGTCACGGAGTAAAGAAATTTCTTTAATTAGTATTTGCTTTGGAGTATAGCAGATAATAAACTACTTCATCTATGATCATTTGTGATTAAGTACTAAACTATTGAAGCTTTATTGAGAAGCGTAATCCCGAAATTCGAGTTTAGAGAAGCTTGATGTCTTACAAACAGTTTATTCAGGAGGAGCTTGAAGATGACATTCTGCCAGCAGAAGCCAAGTGCAGGCTTGATTTCTTTCGTTTGCGTAATTTGTTCTCCCTAAGTTTTGTACTTTGGATCTTGGTGTTAGCCTTTTGGTTGAAATCCACATGGGTAAACAAAAAAGAGATTAGTAGTACTTGATAAGTGTGAGGATGTGTTTAAATAATTCTACTGAACCGTAATCTCTTGATCTGTAATCGTGTCTGACACAAAGCAGTGATTAATTGTGATTAAATCTGCTATTTTTTTCTTCCTTCTTCTTGTTTAGGAAGCAATAGTTTGGCCTCCATGGGTTGGGTTTGCAATTTCTGCTATGGCCTGGTGTGTGGGAGTACATCTGAGTGAATCTTAATGCCCTTGTTGACGAGAGTTGAGCGTTCGACAATAGTTGCCCTTGTTAACATGTGAATCTCAATCTGTTTAAGGGAATACCCAAGAGAAGGAAGTACTGAGAATCATTCCAATGTGGCCAGCATCTCTGTTGCTTCAACGTGTGGGTGAGAAAACGATCTACCTGTCCAATTTGGTGGTTTCTATTGCGAGAATTCTTGGACACAAAACGTATCAGAAGTGCAACATCTGAAATAACCCTTATTGCTGGCAGCCCCAAGATTTTTGATGGAGCATTCTCAGCAATGGATAGTACTGGGTGCTGAGCGTGCATGCTTTCGCTCGTCTCTACCCTCTTCAAGTCCAACTTCTATCAAGACCTCCAGGTCCCCCTCCCCTTCGCTCTCTACAGTATTTTTTCCTAGGTTTAGGAGTTCCTATAGGGCTCCCTTACATAGCTTATGTAAGAGATTTTTCGTTCGAGATTGAATTTCGACAATCCGAACCGTTAGATGCGTTTAGAATGTGTTTTTAAGGTCTAACGCGAGGATTCGTAAAAAAAAAATACCCGAAAGGGCTTGATCCAAGCATTTTTCGATAAAAACGTTATACATAGCGTTTTTTCAAAAACTGATTGGATCAAGCCCTACCGGTTATTTTTTTTTTTACGAATCCTCGCGTTGGACCTTAAAAACATGTTGTTTTAAACACATCTAACGGTTTGGATTGTCTCGGATCATTGAAATTCAATCTCGAACGACAAATCCCTTACATAAGGCTTATGTAAGGGAGCCCTTATAAGATCCTTCTCCTATATATATATATATATGTGTGTGTGTGTGTGTGCGCGCAGAAATCGGAGACACTGGTGAAAAATAGGGTGACGGTTGTGGCTATGAACGCAAAGATTCGACGGATCAAGGCGCGTCCTCCCCGGTAAGTTTCAAGGATTCGATTTTGATTTTGATTTTAAGGTTGATGGCAGGTTGTTTTCATTTAATGTCTTCAACTATTTATGAAAGAATCGAGATTGTGTCGTTACTAAAATTTCTTTGTTGATTTTTTTTGGGTATATAAGTTGCTTCGTTGATTACGTTATTGTGCAATAAGATCTGAAGACAGATTAATCACGCGTTCAGTTTAGGGGCGTTGTGCATATTCGTTACTAAAGTTGTTTCTGTTTCGAAGGAAGAGGGGATGGTTTTTCCGAAACCTCGCCGAAGCGGTTTGAATCCGACCATCAGACCTTTGAGATGGTATGTGAGGTAAATTTACTCGATTCCGTATCATTATCTTCATCTTTTATTTACTCGATGCCAGCGGTTTTTCCATAGTCACTTCAATCTCATATGCTATGTAATTAGACTATTAGAGTTGTTCCTTTGCACTTTGATTAATATCTCAAGTTCTTGGAAATCAATGGATGTACTATAAATAGGCTCTATGTGTTTGCTCTTTGCTCTTTCACTCATAAATGATGAATGCACATTGAATGTTACAAAAATGTCGAGGATTTGATAGAAGTTAATTAGTATAAGAATGTTGCGAAAGTAATGCCTTGTACGATATAAGTTTGGATCCAGGGAGCTTGCTGTCTTGGGTGGGGCGGCAACCCCTGCCACCCCCAAAATTACGTTGTTTTGGGGGTCTTTAAGGGTATTGTAAATGCCTGTTTGGCACTCAATTGAGTTATTCTTCGTAAAGGGTTTTGGGTGGATCCCACAAAGATGATTCAAACCGCTCATTATTCTTAAAAGTGTTTTGTTATGGGTTCCTACAAAAAAATAGGTCGATCCAATATCCTGTAAAGGGTTTTTTCAGAGTTTGTAGGACAGGGCTTTAACACCACCCTTAAGGACCCCCTCAAAATCCCCAAAATGACGTAGTTTTCGTCACCATTGGATTTTCTGTACAAAACTGCTTACTACTTATTTACCGGCCAATGATTGAATTCTCTTTCCCTACGACTTCAAAGGTTTTGAGCCTTTCAGCTCTTAGTCATCTACATTTACTTTTGTTTTTGGTTCACTTCCCTGTAAATGTAGATGACTAAGAGCTAAAAGGCTCTAAAATCTCTGAAGTCGTAGGGAAAGAGAACATGAACTATCTAATTTTTTTTATTGAACTGCTTAAAGCTACGGGGATAACAGATGTTACTAATATATGTCTATTGAAGGTCTGCAAACTGGGTTTTATCTGTGTGAACTGGATCTTAACAACTGAATTGAAACAATTCCAGAATGAATAAGAACAGAAGATAGTACTTGGTCTTTCGTGCAACCTGCTTATCACTATTTGTATCTTTAGCTGTCTTTGATGTCTAATGCTTTTTGGAATTGATTGCAATATCTTGAACTCTCTAATGCTTGAGATATTTGAAGAAAAATAATCTCACGTGAGCCAAAAATAAACATTTCTAGCATTGGATGCGGAAGAAAATCAACATTTATTTTCCCAAATATGTTTCTATCAAAATCCCAACATATCATCTAAAAATATTTTACTTCTTATTAGATTAGTCAATACAGATGACTAATCTGGACGCATATCTCAATATCCTAAAGTTTGAGTTTGGGAAGGTCTGACTCTTAGACATGCATATTGTACCCGGCTACCTGGCTACATGCTATTACATGATTTTGTACTTCACATTCGTAAGCTTTTACGAGTGCTTTCTAATTATAGGCACATGACAGGTAGCAGAATGAGCGTTTTTCTTGTGGAACAATGAACGCATAGTGGGCTTGATTGCCCAGAACCGACAAGTGATTTGGCTACACATTTTCGAAGCATTAGAGAGGAATATGCAGGGCCACTGGAACCAGGCTGTTCATGGGCTGACTCGCAATGTGCGAGTAATGTTCCTGGAGATGGACACAGAGCTGTTTGAAGAGTGGGACCCGCAGTATGCGGAGAGAGAAGCTAGGTTCCGTGACTTGGAAGAGCAGCGCGAGTTGAATTGGAAGAGAATGGTATATTTTAGTTTTTTTTTTTTTTTGATGTGTTTGAAAGTTACCAACTCCAATTATTTTGTGGTGAACTCTGGCCCTGCAGCTCCATGTATGCAAGCTACATCCTACTTTTTTGTTTATTACGCAGTTGGCAAGGCTAAAATTTAAAAATTCCTAATACATTCATTGTTTTTGGTGCAGAAAAATCCCGTAGAATTCATATCCATATTGGACACCCAATTACATCAAAGGACCCAATTACATTAAAGGGAGCAAGCGCAATGTGGTTCATTTGATTTTGAATTGTGGAAGTTATTGGCAGCTTGAGGCTTGTATATATTTATTGGGAAAATTTCAAAAAAGCCTCCGAACTTTGCCCGCAATGTCCCATAAGCCTCCAAACTTCATGTAATGTTAATTAGACCTCCGAACTTTACACATTTCAATCAAAAAAAGCCTATACCGTTTGTTCCCGTCAATTGCCTAACGGAAAATTCCTGTGTGTCAACCTAACACACCGAGACGACATCGTTGAAGACCTGGGGTGCATTTTGGAGGGAAAATTGACCCCCCTGTGCTCAATTAATGGTTGGATAATTTCGAGCCATTTTGGAGGGAAAATTGACCCTTAATACTTTGATTCCTTGTTTTGTTATCCAACCATTAATTATCCAGCCATTTAAAACGAAAGGAAATGAGGAGTTGTTATTTTCTTTCCCCCCTATAAGCGCATTATCCAGCCATTTGTTATCCAGCCATTAAATGAAAGGAAATGAGGAGTTGTTATTTTCTTTCCCCCCTATAAGCGCATTATACATAATTTCGAAGTGTTAATTTGGAAATATATCGTTTTACTTTAGTTAGAATTGGAATATGACATTTCGGACCTCTCCGTTCATTGTCAAAAATTGATTTTAAGTTGGATATAAAATTTCCATGTCATGTGCTGAAGAGCCTCAAGTGAATTCGTGATACATGGGATCAATTATTTTGTGCGAGAACGTTTATTTCCCCTTAAATTTAAGTTAAGGTTGGTTGAATTGATAGCTTATAGTATAAGGATTAGCATTGTGTACAAAAGTTGATTTGCAAAATAACATTTTCAATATTTGTGTAGGTTTGACAAGCCATTTTGCCGAGTAGCATTGGAGATGCTCTTGATACTAGGCAGTCTTCTTCTCAGTTCCCCGTCTTGCTTGTGATAAAGTACAGGTTTGATACATCTCTTTCATGAGAGCCTGTTGAAAACGATGATTACCTCATTGTTTCAAAACACCACTTCCAACAATGCTTTCTTTATTTCCCCACCATCTACCTCTCCTCCTAAGGTCCAAACGTCACCTTTCTTTTCATTTCCATTCTCTTTCTTCCAATTCAACCAGTTTCACCAATCTCTCCAATCTCTTACAAGGCCGCATTCCCCACTCCCATCTCATGCAAATCCATGGTCACATTATCCGAGTGGGCGCAGACCAAGACAATCTCGTAGCCACTCGTCTCATTGGTCACTACCCATCTCAATCCGCTCTAAAAGTATTTCACCATTTAGAATCACCCAACATATTCCCTTCCAATGCAGTCATCAGAGTCTTAGCTGAGGAGGGTTTTTGCTTCGGTGCGTTCTCTGTCTTCAAATCATTGAAATCGCGGTCGGTTTCGCCCAATGGGTTGACATTTTCTTTCCTCCTCAAGGCCTGTTTTCCAGTCAGTGATGCCCACTGTGTAGGACAGATTCATACCCATCTTATGAAATGTGGTTTAGCACGTGATTGTTTTGTTTGCAATGGTCTAGTTAATGTTTATGCAAGGGGTGTAGGAGATATGGTATCAGCACAGAAGGTGTTTGATGAAATGCCTGAGAGGAGCATGGTTTGTTGTTGGACATCTTTGATTAGTGGATATGCCCGGTCGTTTCAGCATGAAGAAGTTCTCCAGCTTCTTTTATCGATGGTGCAGGAGGGCTTGGGGCCAGAAGATGATACTATGGTTGGCGTTTTATCTGTTTGTTCGAATCTTGAGATTTTAGAAATTGAGAATTGGATTAGAGTGTTATCCGAGCTTATTGATGATCGTTGTTTTAAGAATTTGACTTATGATTGGGTTAATACTATTCTTGTTTACTTGTATGGGAAATGGGGGAAGAATGACAAAAGCAGAGAAAGATTTGACCAGATTACTGGCACTGGTAAAAGAAGTGTGCTTCCTTGGAATGCTATGTTGAACGCTTACGTCCAAAATGGTTTTCCTTCTGAGGCTTTGAGTCTTTTTGGCCTGATGATGGAGTGTCATAATTGTAGGCCCAACCATATTACTGTTGTTAGTGTGCTTTCATCTTGTGCTCAGATTGGAGATTTAGACCGTGGAATGTGGGTTCACGATTACTTAATATCTGAAGGGAGGAAAGGTATTCTAGCTCGTAACAAAAATGTAGCCACTGCTTTGATAGACATGTATTCTAAGTGTGGAAATTTGGTAAAGGCGAAAGAGGTTTTTGACCAGATGGTAACAAAAGATGTTGTCTCGATCAATGCTATGATAATGGGTCTTGCAACAAATGGTAAAGGAGAGGATGCATTAACGCTTTTCTCCAAAGTTAAAGATTCCAATTTGCTTCCTGACGCGGGAACCTTCCTTGGCGTTCTTTGCGCGTGCTGTCACTCAGGCTTATTGGAGAATGGCCGTCAGATTTTCTTGGAAATGAGCCAAGGCTTTTCCGTCCTTCCTAGATTAGAACATTATGCTTGCTATATAGATATCCTTGCGCGTATGGGTCTTGTTGAAGAAGCACTTGAAGTTGTTAACTCCATGCCTTTTGAGCCTAATGATATTGTGTGGGGGGCTTTGCTTAGGGGTTGCTTGCTCCACAATAGATCAGAGTTGGCCCTATATATTTCCAAAATGCTTGTCAAGTTGGACCCTCGAAATTCTGCGGGCTATGTAATGTTGTCAAATGTGTTTGCCGTTGATTGTCGATGGGTGGATGTCTCAGGGGTGAGGTGGTTTATGCGGGAAAAGGGTGTGAAGAAGCAGCCAGGGCGAAGTTGGATCAGTATCAATGGCATAGTGCATGAATTTCTTGTGGGCTCCCAATCACATCCACAGGTTGATATCATTTTTCGTACATTGGACGGATTGGTGAAGGAAATGAAGTTAGCAATTCCCTAGGGAGTTCATAAAGCTCATAGGAGATGCATTAGAAGTGCTTCATATTTATCGTTTGCTCTGGAAGATCCTTTTCAAGAATCAAACGCGTTGTATGCATCATTTTGGGAATGCTACTTCACTTTACTGCTTGCCATATCTAATCGTTAACTCTGATAGAAAAAGGTAAAAGTAACTTGAACCTGAGTCTATGTAACTAAAGTGAGATATCTTTTGTGGCATCCAATTGCATGCTGCTATGTCACGTCTTATTAGCATGGATTTTGCAATGTGTGTTTGAACCATGATATGTTGACCAAGAAATGTGAATAAATATTGCTTTCTCTGTGTCTTTAAGTATCGTGGTTTCAGAGTAAGAAAGAGTCCATTGTGATTATACAAAATTCTTATTTGTTATCTTTATCTAGGACAGGGGCGGACACATCCACAAGGGTTGGGGTGCCTGGTTTTCCTAATGCCAATGCATGAATAGTAAAGCAGCATGCTACTGCAAACATGTTTTGGTTATATTGGCGCCTCCCATGCCGATTACAATGAGGCCCATTTAAATTTTAATTCAGAAGTAAAGTTAGGCAAAATTAGGCTTTGACTTTGGGTCTAACTAATAATTTAAAGTTGGGCTTCTTATTTTGATTCTGAACTTTCTATTATGTTTATTTTGTATGTTGGAATGGAATTTGTCTCGAAATTTAGCTTAAATGCAACCATCGATGACTTCTGTCACTTGAAAGAACATCCAACTTTGTTTTGATAGGTTATATGCTTTGTGAACCTTGAAGCAAAACTATTCATATATGAATTTTTCTCCCATGCTTGAACTTTTAAAATTCTGGCAGCCCCTATGAAGAAATCCTGGTTCCGCCACTGATCTAGGATAATAACTAGTTGTTTTCTTTGTGTTTTGTTTGAAAACGCAGTGAACGAGATTAAGAGGTTGTTCCAGAAATTGACCAAGTCAGGAACTGACAGTTTGCTTTTTGAGTTGATGTATTATGAGAGAATGACATGTCTCGTAGAGCGCAATAAGTAAGTTTTTAAGTCAGTTTGGGAATAAGTCAGTTTTTTCTACAACAACCCCTAAAAATGTTTGAAATGAATCTAAGCTCCGTTTGTTTCGGGCAGAAACATATTTTGGAAAACCTTTTCCGATGAAAACTTTTTCTTGAAAATGATTTGTTTTCTGGTGTTTGTTTGTGCATAAAAATATTTTCTGAAAAATACTTTCTTTTGTTTGGTTCGCACAGAAAATCACTCATAATAGATCAAATCAAATGTCACAAAGGTCCCATTTTATCAAAAGAAATCTACAAATTGAAATTCCTAATCTAAATTAGCAAATTGAAATCTAAAGCCCAAACACATCAAAGTCAAACCATAAACTTAAAATCCAAAAATTTGATAGACGATTGAATTACAAATTAACTTGTGAAGTTTCTGAACACCAAGATGGTCCAAATCATTAAATTCGTAATGACAAAGATGTGTATAAAACAATCAATTTGATCCAGTTGGGCATTCATCCATGGCTTCCTCTTCGAATTCGTAGTTCAAGATACATACATATAGATGATGATACTGACATACAGATGGCAGTTCAAAACACACACACACACACACAGCCGCAATCAGATCAGTGAGTCCACAAACACAGATTTGCATAGATCGATATGTACACAATCAATATGTATGTACGTACACACACACACACACACACAGAGAGAGAGAAGAGGGGGGGTTCATGGCTTCGGGTGAGCGAGAGGCACGCTCCTTGGAAAACGTTGTCCCCTTTAAAAATCCGGAAATCATTTTCCAGCCCAACTGGTTTATTTCTTTATTGACTCTGGAAAATGTTTTCCGTCGAATTTTGTTTTCCATCGTGCCAAACGCTAGAAAAGGTTTTTCTAAGAAAATGGTTTCCCAGAAAACGTTTTTTGCCCGAAACAAACGGAGCCTAAACCTCATCCTTGAAGATCATGATACTGCCAGGTCAGTTTTTGCAGCTTATGAAGTATGGTAGACATCTTTAACGCTTGTAGTACGTATCTTTTCGGCATATGCATTAATTCTTTAGTCTGTACGCCCATGTCTTTACTTTGTTATTTGAGGCTGTATGCCAGTCATTTCTTCAAAAGGTGGTTTGTTGTGTTTGGTTCACTCTCTTGAAGAGTTTGAGGAGCTAGCCGGGTATTAATGGAACAACTAGAATTGCGGCTGTCTCCCCTTCTCATCTTTCAGCTTGCCAATAAGCTTTGGGAAGGTTCTACTGTTGCTGCTACTATCTTGTGGTGATATCTAGTAACTTCTAGGAGGTCCCCAGAAGTACTGTAATGATTATTTCTCATTTCTAGGCCACGTTTGTGCAACCTAATGTTAGATGGACGGGACCCACGGAGAAATAAGTCTTATTCAACCTCGTTTATCTGAAAACAAACATGCCCTAAGGTGCGGTTTCTATCTATTTTGGAGCTCTACTTTCTGGGCCAATTGGATGGTTTGTTCCATGTTAGTTTGGGCTTTTAGTTTATGGCTTTACTTATACTTGTTGGTGGTACCTCATACATCTCTTTTCCTTGGACTGCCTTCTTCTCAATTCATTTTTAAATTTTACTTTTTAAAAACCGTTTCGTGGCTGATTATGCAGATTAAAACTAACATTTACAAATAATCATTGGTATGATTTGAACTCTACTATCCAAATGAAGTAGAGTTTTGCTTTTGCATTTCATTTCCTGGTCAACCTGTGAGAGCTTTGAGTTCTCCTTTAATTTTAATTTTTAAAAACCGTTTCGTGGCTGATTATGCAGATTAAAACTAACATTTACAAATAATAATTGGCATGATTTGAACTATACTATCCAAATGAAGTAAAGTTTTGCTTTTGCATTTCATTTCCTGGTCAACCTGTGAGAGCTTTGAATCCTCCTTTATCTTACTGTGTGTTTGAAATCTTGGATTAATGGAGGTCAAAGAAGTTACTATGAAGCTTCAGTAGGAGTCTACAGTTCATACTTCATCTCCATCGGGCTGTGAGAAGTTAGTGGTTTGCCCTGCCTTTGGCTGTTTCTCCAAGGCTGGTGAGGACTGTGTGCTGTACCCTTGCTATCTGCCACTCTTTCTTTACCTCGCTTGTTATTTCCTGATTTTCTCTATCATCTTTTCATGAGTTCGCTCTTGTTCTCTCATCTTTTTAGTCGGGAACGAAAGCGGAAGATGAAGATGATGGAGGAGGTCTTTTGGGATGGAAGGGTTGCCGAGTGAAGTTGATGAAAACCCTGTACCTGTATTTCATTGACATCCTCCATTTCCTTGGGTTTTGTTTTTAGGAATTGTTTGATCATTCTTCATTTTGGCTGTTGTTTTGGTCTTCCCTAACCTGTTTCCCTCTATGTTTTTTGTGTTTGCTTGGTCTTCCCTCTATTTCATTGACACTTCAAACAATTCAAGCAATTGATTGGAGTATAAATACTTTTGTGCTAAAAATAATAACAAAGATAAAGTTTTTATTAAAGAAAGTTACAACACAAATCAATTGCTTGAATTGTCTCAGCGGATCAGTCTAAGAGCAATTCAATACACGAGTTAAAATAGTAACAGTCTTGCTTCAATTAGAAAGAATATGTTTTTTTACAAATTTTATTCTAATCTCCAAATTTGAATTGCGTTGGCATTCTATCGATTGGGCATTCTATCGATTGAGAAAAGAAACAAGACTATCGTGAAAATTGTAAATATTAATTTCTAAAGTATAATGCTTATAGCTTATAGTTTAGCCACTTTAAAATTTTGGACATTATGTATTAGAGAGTTTCAATTTGTAAATAGTGGCTATTTTTACATTAGTCATCTTAGTATTTTGCTAATGTAGTGGAATTGTTCTAATTTTTTTTTTTGGCCATTTAATACACATCAGTGGGGGATTAGCGGGGTAGTTAGTGAGTTAGTCCAGGGGGTCTAGAAACTATCCATAGCTGTAAATCCCAAACGCCTCTGCTGATGCTCGAACCCTGGTCTCGCTTGTAGAAGAAACATGAGATAACCGATAGGTTACAAGCCTTTGGTTCAGAATATATGAAAGTTGAGAATGAGATTATATACAAAATATATGAAAGTGATTAAAAGAGATAGGAGTATAGAATAATACATAAAAGATTATTCATAAAAAAAATTCAGAATTAAAATAAAATAAAATAAAAAGTGAGTGTGGACCTAGTTCCCACTGGGCCTAGGCTCCCTTTGCCCACTCATCAGATGAAGTGATTATTTTATACACGATACATTTTTATACACGATACATTTGTGTGAGTTTCATACACTTTAATATGAACGTACACTATAAAAATGTTTGGTGCGGAGGTCGAACAATGCTACAAGAGCATAAAATAATTTCTCAATCAGCTGGTCCCTTGATTACATTGCTTTTGGATGGTGATGCCGTGGTATTACCAATTTACCGTTATAATTTATACCCAATAAATCACCTTAGAAACTTAAAAAATCATTGGAGGAAGCCCGTTCCACTTTAAGAGGAAGACGATCGACTCTTCCCATGCATATTTGAATGATCATAATAGCTCATTTTTTAGAAATCGTCAAGAACATCAATCTGAAAAGAAAAAAAAAACTATTTCGTTAATTAATAGAAAGATATAATCATATTCTTTATCATACTTGGAATCCATTTTAAGTCGGTGACTTCATTTTATATGAAAAACTTTAAATATAATACCCATTTGCACTCACAATGACACAAACACACACCTTGATGCATATATTAATGTTTATGACTCGCACATCCATGTGACTATACTGGTGTAAATGCGTGCGCAAGCGGTGGTTACAACATTACTACCATGTAGAGGTACGCACAGATCAGATTGGATCGGATTTGTACACTACGGCCCATCCGCATCCGATCTGACCTGATCGGGTTAATATATTTTTGGATCTGAGACCAACCGAGTAGACTAGCAGATCCATCCAAAAAATAGTATTGCATATGCAGATCGTGTCGAGTCGGTCGGGTTTTGCGGTTTGGGCACTACTGGGCTAGAAACCAAATCGAAATGGATTTTTCTCTCGAACCCCTGAACACATCGAATCAAAGAAGTAATTTTCTTTGAAAAAATCAAACCAGTGACTAGAACTTCCAAATACTGAAACCCGAATTTCAGTGAGGAAACCAACCCATATCCGACCATATATTGGTTCGAAACCGCCCGTAACCCTTCGCTTCGAGTGGGGTTGGGCGGTTCCTTGCTCACCCTTGCTACCATTTATATGAGTGTAAATAGAAAAAATCATGAAGTCTAAACTAAAAAGGAACGGAAAGAAAATATAACTAAAAACAAATAAAATGAACACTAGTAACACTTTGGTGACCACATTCGGGTATCACATTTTTTGAGTATCATATATGATGTGTTGATAGAATATGCCCTATTTGTCCCATAGTGAAACACGTTTTACCAATGGAATAGTGACACAGGACACGTGGAATTCAAATTGTTGTAGCCCAAATGCAAAATGTGATTAGAAAGTCTAGGTACCCAGAAAGGGTACCCAAAATGTGTAAATCAATGACCCAGATTCACTTGCCCAGATTTACTCCAAGTGAATCTGGGCCATTGATTTTCACATTCTGGATATATTTTCTGTGTATGTAGCAGTGCTGAAATTTGATAGCATTGCCAGAAACGGTGTTAAATCAGTGCAAGAGATGGACCCATGGCGCGTGAATTGCACATCTTTTGAGTCAAATGAACAAAGTAAAAGTTTGCTTACTAATTGGTATCATATCATGAATTTAACAAGGAGATCGTTTGGGATTTGGAAAAGGGCCATTTGCAATCCACCCTTTGGTGTGCATCTAACATGGATCACAATTTACAGTCCATAATTCGAAACAAATCTTATGCTCTAATTGGATCAATATTCCATTTTAACACTAGTTAAAGTGCACTTTTCCATGTCCAAGCAATGAAAATTTAGAATGTTAACTGCAGAACAAATATTGGTAACCTGGAGAAAAACAATTGTGAACAAGTTTGTTAAAAAATATATATATGATACCTAATTCGTATTTCAAAAATCTTGAGCAATTATTATGGTTTTGGGGTCCACTTAACAAATTTTGGCCACTCTGTAAGTTACGTTTTTGTTATACCGCTAATGATTGTTGTCAGGTACGTATTACAAATCATACTTTTATCATCTGACAATGTTATAATAAAATTGTCAAACTGTATACATTAGAAACTTGGAGAAATATTAGTAACTTGGAGGGAAAAAAAAACAATTGTGAACAAGTTTGTTAAAAAATATAGGGTAAATTTCACTTACCTCCTCCTGAGGTTTCTGACAATTACAGGGACCTCCCCTAAGGTTTCTAAAATTCCATTGACCTCCACTACTTTACAAAGTAATTGGCAGATACCTCCCCTGCTGTTAAAAAAGGCCTAACGGCGTTAACTTTGATGGTGAAATGCCGTTAATGCCCTTAAATTCAAACTTTATTTTATTTTCTTCCTTGTTTGAGTTTATATTGCATACAAATTTTAAAAGGCATGAAAAAATAACTTAATTATTTACTTTTTTTTGTAGAACTATATTTTCTTTGACTCAAAATTATTATTTTTTTAATTTTTTAGTTCCCATAAGATAGATTTTCACATTTTGATAATAAAAACAAGAGTATCAACTTTTTATTTTTACTTTTTTAGGTTTCTTTTTCTTTCTCTAAATCTAAAGCTCTAACTAGACTCTTTTTTCTTCTTTGTATTTTTACATATTTTACTTAATCACGTTTTTTTTTTTTACATTAGAGGTAATAAAGGTCTAAAAAAAATACTAGCATTAATATTTTTGAATAATTTTTGTAGACCAATTCAAGGACCCCATTGGGAAAAAGAATAGTCTCATTTTTTACCAAAAAAAAAAACTCATTAATACATTATTCTTTTGTGTGCATAATGCAAATGTTAGGTTACTCTTGTTTTTATTATCGATGTATGGTGATATAATGTTAGATAATTTAAATTTTTCAATGTGTGTAACTCAAAATTTTAAACCGCAAAAAATAATTTTCTAAAAAAATAGTATTGATACTCTTGTTTTTATTATCAATGTATGGTGATATAATGTTACATAATTTAAATTTTTCAATGTGTAACTCAAAATTTTAAACCGCAAAAAATAATGTATTAATGAGTTTTTTTTTGGTAAAAAATGAGACTATTCTTTTTCCCAATGAGGTCCTTGAATTGGTCTACAAAAATTATTCAAAAAAATTCATGCTAATATTTTTGTTAGACCTTTATTACTCTCTAATGTAAAAAAATATATGCGCGATTGGGTAAAATATGTAAAAATAAGGAGAAGAAAAGGGAGTCTAGTTAGAGTTTTAGATTTAGAGAAAGAAAAAGAAACCTAAAAAAAGTAAAAATAAAAAATTGATACTCTTGTTTTTATTATCAAAATGTGAAAATATATCTTACGGGAACTAAAAAATTTAAAATAATAATAATTTTGAGTCAAAGAAAAGATAGTTCTACGAAAAAAGTAAATAATTAAGTTACTTTTTCACGTCTTTCAAAATTTTTATGCAATATAAACTCAAACAAGGAGGAAAATAAAATAAAGTTTGAATTTAAGGGCATTAACAACATTTCGCCATCAGAGTTAACACCGTTAGGCATTTTTTAACGGCAGGGGAGGTATCTGCCAATTACTTTGTAAAGTATGGGAGGTCAGTGGAATTTCAGAAACCTTAGGGAAGGTCCCTGTAATTGTTAAAATATCTTAGGGGAGGTAAGTGAAATTTACCAAAAATATATGATACCTAATTCGTATTTCAAAACCTTGAGCAATTATTATGATTTTGGGGTCCACTTAACATATTTTGGCCACTCTGTAAGTCACGTTTTTGTCAAACCGCTAATGATTGTTGTGAGGTATTACAGATCATACTTTTATCATCTGACAATATTTTTTGCTGTTGCGATGTTATTTAGGTTATAATAAAATTGCTAAACTGTATGCATTAAATCGCTAAACTGTATGCATTAAATCGCTAAACTGTATGCATTAAATCGTTGCCATCATGCTTTCACATGCCAAATTAAAATGGAGAGAATCTAATGAGTGTGAAATTCTATCATTGAATTCCAAGTATGTTCCTCTATGGGAAATGACCCAACCACATATATTTGGTATTTGATTAGCTTGTCATCTCATCTTCTACTAACTGTCATTACATCGTAATAAGTAAAAAAAAAATCACTTATAATTAAACAAGATAAAATTCCCCACCGAATACACCTTCCGCCCTAATCTTAGCCCCTTGTTTTTTATTTGTTTTATTTTAGAACTTTATGTGCTACAATTATGCTAAGACACACACAAATAATGATTTGCAAATTTTGGCCACTCTGTTAAGTCACGCTTTTTGTCATGCTGCTAATGATTGTTGTCAAGTTTTACAGATCATACTTTCATCATCTAACAAAATTTATGCCATTACGATATTTTTGGGGTTTTAATAAAATTGCCAAATCGTATGCATTAAACCATTGCCATCACGCTTTCACATGCCAGATTAAAATGCAGAGAATCTTTTTTTTTTTTTAAACTCGAATGGAGAGAATCTAAAGAGGGTGAAATTCTATCATTGAGTTCCAAGTATGTTCCTCTATGGGAAATGGCCCAACCACAAATATTTGGTATTTGATTAGCTTGTCATCTCATCTTCTACTAACTGTCATCCCATCGTAACAAGTAAAAAAAAATCACTTATAATTAAACAAGATAAAATTCTCCATCGAATACACCTTCCGCCTTGATCTTAGCCCCATGTTTTTTTATTTGTTTTGTGTTAGGAGTTTATGCGCTACAATTATGCTAAGACACACAAAAATAATGATTTGCAAATTTTGGCCACTCTGCTGAGTCACGTTTTTGTCATGCCGCTAATGATTGTTGTTAGGTATTACAGATCATACTTTCATCATCTGACAATATTTTTTGCTGTTTCGAGATTCTTTCGGTAATAATAAAATTGCCAACCTGTATGCATTAAATCGTTGCCGATTCACATGGCAAATTAAAATGGAAAGTATCTAAAGAGGAAAATTTATAATCTTACCAATTAAAATTTGAATATCAATGGTGTATTTTTGCCCGTTACGATATTGTTTCGGTCATAATAAATTGCCAAATTAAAATGGAGAGAGAGAGTCTAAAGAGGGTGAAATTCTAACATTGAGTTCCAAGTATGTTTGTCTATGGGAAATGGCCCAACCACATATTTTTGACATTTTGATTAGCTTGTCATCTCATCTTCTACTATCATCACATTGTAACAAGTAAACAAAAGCACTTATAATTAAGCAAGATAATTTCCCCGTCGAATACATTTCAACCTGATCTTAGCCCAATTTGTTTATTTTTGGTGAAGAGAAAGAAAATAATATTAAATCCAAAACCACTGGCCAAAACTAGGTACAACAAATCCACCGGCCCTAAGCCCAATTTGTTTTGTTTTAGGAGTTTATGCACTACAATTATACTAAGACACACACACAAATATGCATAAATACTTGTACACAGTTTCACATGGGGTCAGAGTGTCACACTCATTGCAAGTCAAGGAACTAACTTCTAACATAATACTTACTCATTCAATTGTTGATCTTCTAAAATTTTCGATGAAAATTTCAAACCAAGATGAGTATCATATTCAATCTAATGTCACCAATGTATCTCATACTCTACGATATGAATCGGTCTAATTTTTGAAAGATTGGAGGAACCGTGCCCTGGATATGAAACGCTCTAATAATTATCCAAGTAAAACTCGGTATGTATCCCCAAAAATTTAAAATTGAGTGACCTGAACAAAAATTGCTCTAATTACTAAACATTTTGAGGGGGGTGAAAATGAGACAGTTATCAAAGAAGATATAATGATTTATGCATAATGATATATTTTGAGGGGGTAGGACGCAATTCTCTTGTGGTCAAAAGCTTAATTTAAGTTACTTTTTGCCACAAGCCCACAATAATGATTTGAATGGGGGATTATCTGTAAAATAAAGGTAAAATTGATCTTCCAAGAAATAACCAGAACTCCTTAGAGCATCACCAGTGGTACAACTAAAATTGGATAATCAAAAGTTGTCACATCAGATTTTGATTATCCATTCAAGACATTTATAAAGTTAACAATGTGGAGTGTCACAATGGTATTTTGTGTCAATAATAATAATAAAAATACTATTCACTCTATTTTTATTCATAAATGGGCACAATTTTAAATTTTTATATATATTTTTTATAATATTAGTACTATTTAAAAGAAATTCACAATACCTTTAAAATGAGACCAATCTTGAACATATTTTCAATTTTTTTTATTATTAATAATTTCAATTTTTTTAGAGAGAGTGCAAAAGAATTGAGTTTTGAAGTAAGTATTTGAAAAATGGAGGGAGAATGTTGTTTCTTTTGAATTCATTCTACCAAAAAAGACTTATAAATAGGGTGTGACCCCCAAAATTTGGTTATTGAGTTTTGGTTATTGAGAAAATATTGTTACTTTTGATTATCCAAATGCCAAAATTTGGTTATTGGCTAAAAAGGTGTTATCTTTGATTATGCCAACGTGAGCCAATTTTTGAACAAACATTGTTAACTTTAGTTATTTAGATGTTTTGATTATTCCATTGGTGATTCTCTTATATTTTCCCTTATATGTTACTATATATGTAAGGGCATCCACAGTGAGCTCTCAAAATGGCTCCTAAACGAGACTCCTAACATTTACCTAGCAATGTGATCAATTACTGCCTTCAATGGGCTCCCCATACCAACTCCTAAGGGTGGCTCCTAAGCTTGGCTCCTAGCTCATTAGTTAAATTTAGATAGCCTTCTAGCTAACTCCAAATGAGACCCATAGTCTTTAAATTTTCTTTTAATATGAAAATTTCAAAGATAAAAGATTTTATTTGAAAAACTTGCTGTTGGAAAAATCTCTGGACAATCTCTGAAGGTAATTAATATGAAAAAAAAATCAAAAGATATATAAAGAGTTTATTTCAAAAACATTGTCGTTAAATTCCAATAGCCTTTTTCCATAAATATAGTTGTCTTTCATACAATTTTGAAACATAGGTTTCAACTTCACCCTTCTTTGCAAATGGAACCTACATCTCAAAATTCAAATAATCAATTTAACCCCTAGTTCAACTCTTTCGATGCAGAAAATTAGGGATTTTGGAATATTATAGTTGTTTGAATTATCAATGTATGGGTTCCACATTTTTAACTTTTTTTCACAAAGTAGAGAATAATCTTGCTAGCCCATTGAGTGCACACATCATCTCTAAATTTAGCAAGCTTTAGGAGTGAAAAGTGGAACCCAATTATGCTTATGTGTACACCTTAGGATACAATTTAGGAGCAATTTTTAGAGAGTCCACTGTGGATGCCCTAAGACCATAAACAAAATCCCAAAATTTGGTAACTAGTAGCCAGACTAGTCACTAAAAAGTAGGAATTTGTTATTGAAAATCTGGTGATATGATATTTTCACCACAATTCAAGGGTTTGGTATGTTTAATGTTATTCAAATTTTTGGGATTAATCATTCACGAGATGAATTGAAGATTATGAAAATATTGACGGAGTTTAATTTTCTTAGGACTAAACATTTACTGAATTGTTTTTTTATTTTTTCGGTCCCGCTAACAGTCACCCCTGAGACACTCTTTAACAGAACTCCTATATAACCACATTGAGAATACAACTCATTCCCATAAAAACAACTCCATTTCTACATTGAGTTCTTATGTTTAATATGGAAAATAATGGTGACAAGTGATGCTTTCTATAAATTCAACTACTACTATATTTTAGGTTTTTTTGTTGCACCTCAACAAATGCCTCAGTGTTTTTATTTAGAGAATATTTATTTTTCTATTTTTCATATTTTATTTCACTTTATAAATTTCATTTGGATCAATCTAAAAAAATAATGCTCGCCGTCATTTAATTTGGGTGACAAAACTCTCACTCTGATTGTTGAAATGGTGGAGAATCCACAGAAAATGGTGTGAGGCCCACATAATCAATAGATTTTTGGTAAACATGATATTAGGTGGGGTTCACACAAGAGTACCCGAGTGACCGCATGCATGAAGATATTTGTTCACAATCCTTATAAAACCCTAACGAATGGTTTCCTTATTCCATGACTATCTTTGCTCTCCAGAATCTTTCGGAGAATAGATAGCTGTAAACTTAAACTCTTCCTAACCAAATCTCTCTTTCTAGACCACTTTAAAAACCTTCTCCCTCAAAATCTCCAATTTGTTTGATCAGTACTAGAAGAATCCGATGGAGAGGAGAGCAGAAAAAGAAGAAGAGCCCGAATGTTTCACAGTCCATTTCGATTCGTTGGCGAAGGAAGACGCTGCCGCCGATCTTGATTGGATCCCTGTCGAAAATCCTCCACCGGAAAACCACCAGTTTTTTGCTCCGGCCAGCTTGTCCTCACCAGAAAACCAACTTCCATCGTCGTCCGAAAACCACCCTTTTCATCTTTCTCAACCCGAAATGAATCCTTACTGCCCTTCCAACTATCGGAATACATCTTCTATCAACGGAAACTCTAGTTTTTCCAACTCCCTTTTTGATACAAATCTTGAAGCTTATTTCAATCGTCTAAATCTTGATGATCAAACTCCTAGTTTTCGGTCTTCGAACAACATGGATTTTTCCTCTCCTCAAATGGGTATGCACTTTGATCACCAAAACGTCATTCAAGAGAGTTTGTTACAAGATTTCGGACTCGATAATTTTAGTTACAATTATTTGATACATGGAGGGCAAAATTGTCATTCGGCAATGAACAGGTACCCATCAACAATCATGCCTCATGGGTATCAAAACAGCTCTCAATCAGAATTAACTAGCAATTTTGGAAGATTCAGCAATGGCATAGGAGCGGATAATTCGAGTTTTTCGGGTTCTTCTTCTTCTTCCTCGTATATATACAATTTATTGAAGTTCTTCCCTCTAGAAGAATGGAGGGAAAACTTTTGTTTGTTGGCTAAAGATAGAGATGGGAGTAAATTTTTGTGGGAAAAGATTAAGGAGAAGAAGCCGGAGGACGTTGAGATGGTTTTTTCAGAAGTCAGCGATTGCGCGTGCGAGTTGATGATTGACCGAATCGGTAACGATTTTATTCGGAAGTTTTTTGAAGTTTGTGATCAACAACAACAGATTACCCAGATGCTGCTTGTGGTCCTCAGTGATAAGAACTTCATGGGGGTGTGTTGTGACTCGTATGGGTATGCCCTAAGCTACTTATTTCCTCTTATTCTTATGTTTTAATTCTTGAACAATTTAGATAATGATCTTATTTGGTTGCACCTTTTGGGATGAATTTTGCCAAATTTTACGCAAAACAAAGTTGTTTAAAATGTACACATAGTTTTAAATCAGGGTATCGGTGTATCGGAAACCCGCGTATCGAATGATACGTTGCGGGAATCGGGTGTAGCGGTCGTGAATTTTTCAACTTTTTGAATGTATCGGCCGATACTGTATTGTATTTGAGCCTCCAAATCCCGATACGAACCAGCCGATATTCAAAACTATTGTACACGCCTTTTTTATTTAATCTCAATTGTTTGCTAATTAAGCTCCCTCAAATGTTTTTTGAATTCAAAATTTTTTATCTTAAATAATAGATGGACTTTTTTTTATAGTAATATAGCGTGTCCTCGGACCAGCTTGCGCGCACTATAAGATTATGCCCTACAGCCCCCTACCAACCTTTGAGACATTCTTATGGGAGCCCCGGGGAGATTTGAACTGCGGACCTGGTGGGGACAAACCCAAGGCCTTAACCAGCTGAACCAAACCCTTGGGTTCGGATGAAATTTTTCATGTTGTCTGTTGTATGTTCAGGGAGAAATTCGATAAACAACCGGCCAATTGTTTGTTTAATTGTTTTTTGATCGAAGTTGTTCTGTCATGTCGCAGGACTCGTGCTGTGCAAAAATTGTTCGAACGGATCACAATAAAAGAGCAAAGATGCCTTGTTGTATCTGCTCTGTTGCCAATGGTGGTAACTTTGACGAAGAACTCGTATGGTTGTCATGTGATTCGAAATTGTGTGCAATCATTCTCGAGCGAGGATAGCAGGGTAAGTAGCACAACAAGCCAAAAGTCAGCTTATTGTGTTTTTCAAGATAAGTCATCCTCTCATAATACATCACATAAAAAAATACAAAAAGCCAAAGCATTTTTCGAGCTCTCACATAAAAAAACCAAAAAACCAAAAAAAACCAAGTTTGTGGCACAGCCCATTTACTAATTGAGCTATGTTTGGGAAAATCCCTTGAGCCCAGCCAGCTTAATTAAAATAATATATGTGTACATGTTGTGACCCTGAGTCCTAGTTGCTTAGGATTTTTTTTTTCTTTTAGCGACACATGTCCTCTAATTTAAAGAGTAGGTTTCAACCGTTTCATCTTGCTCTTCAATTTATTCTCTTTTCTTTTAACAGTTATT
This sequence comes from Gaultheria prostrata, assembly GCA_036023075.1. Classification (NCBI taxonomy): domain Eukaryota; kingdom Viridiplantae; phylum Streptophyta; class Magnoliopsida; order Ericales; family Ericaceae; genus Gaultheria; species Gaultheria prostrata. Next base: position 4,971 of record JAXBDA010000775.1, on the reverse strand, counting down.
TATTTTAATAATTTTTTGAGAACTTAGAACTTTAACTATAATTATAACGGTTGTGAATTCTAATTTGTGATCATTAGGGTTAATTAATTTATTTTTTGGTACGCAATAGAAAATTAGATGGGCTTGTTGGATGGCCTTGAAAAATTAAAAATTTAATTGGGTTGGGCATGGACATATTACATGAAAGCCGATTATTAATGGGCCGGGCTTAGGCTCAAGTCTCGTTATTATCTAATATAAACCTGGCCCGAACTCCCTGCCCAGCCCGGTGTATGTGCACGGTTGTCTGTATGTATTAGAGGAAATATAAAAACCATTGAGATATCTACCAATTTCAAAAGATTTCTTTGCAACAGCATGTTATGAGAAGATTTCTTAATTGTAATCCTCTTATCAAGGACTACAAAATTCAATTTTTTCCCCTCTCTTTTCCTTTGTTAATGGACAGTGGCACATATTCAAATAAAGTGATGATTTCTTCCCTCATCGTATATATATTTCAACATTGTGCGGTTTTATTTTTTGTGGGTGCAGCATATTTTTCATGTTGTAGCAGATAACTGTGTTGAAATTGGGTTGGATAAACATGGGTGCCGTGTATTGCAAAAATGTCTGGATTATGCTCAAGGAGAATCCAAGGAGCATATCATGGCTGAAATTGCAGCAAATGCTTTAGTCCTATCAGAAAGCCAATATGGGTTTGTCCCTCCTCCCTTTTTAATTTCATCTGGAAGCATTCTATAAAATTGTTTAAATTTTTTCCCTTAAAAATTTGAAACCGGTTATTTTGAAATGACACGGGTTTGTTGGAGCATCTCTATCAGATACCTTAATTATCTTGAAATGACACGGTTATAATGTAGCGTTCTTTCTCAAGGTCAACCGTGGGAGAAGAAATGTATTTCCAAATTAACAAAAATAACCGCAGGCACTTGAACATGGTTTTTTCTTCTTTGAAGAAATTTTGCTTTGTTTTATTTTTTTCAGAAATGATGTTTTCTATTTTTCAGAAACTATGTTGTACAATTCATACTAGAAATGAGGCTACCCCATGTTACGGCGGGTGTGCTAGAGAAGCTGGTGGGGAGTTATGTGTCTCTTTCCACGAATAAATATGGGAGCAATGTGGTAGAGACGTGTCTAAAATCGTCGGGAGAAGATGAGGTTGAGCAAATCATCAGTGAGATGATTAAGGATCGAAATTTCTTGGGTATGCTTCAGGATCCTTTTGGCAATTATGTGGCTCAATCCGCATTGCAGAAAGCAAAGGTACGTTATTCGATCATCTCCATGTGCACACTACGCTAGAATCAATCTGTTTGGTTCGTTATCGTTTATTGTTTTGTGTTTTCAGATTTTGGAACAAAAACAGCAAAACATTTTGATTTATTGATTTTATTTCTTCAAAATACTCACTTTTCAAAAATTACCAGAGAAATGAAGTTTTTAACTGCCTAACAAGTTTCAAAGAACTGTCAACAACAACAACAAAAAATTCGAACTTTCTGTTTTTTCTTTTGAGAATCAAACATTCATAATTTGAGCAAAAGATTAAGGCTGTGAACATATAAACATGAAAACTACCATGTTTTTAGTGCATGAATCTAGACATAGACAGGCATTTCACAGGGTGGGCTTACAATACGATCAACCGTCATTCATAGGATCAACAGTCTTTTGTGAGACTTACGTGCTCGAATTTGCACAATTGATTTGCGTAATAGGATTGTTGTTAGTATTTTTCGCGACTATGACTCTTATATACTTCTCCTTTGTCTTTAATTCTTGCCTTAATTCTCGTGACTGGTAACTTATTTTTTTCTCTTCATCCATGTAAAAATGCAGGGGAGCCTTCGGCATACAATGGTGAATCGCATTCAAATGAATTACCCTTACTTACAAAACCATCCCTACGGGAAGAGAGTGCTCGCAACAACCAAATCAAAAGCCTCCAACCACCACCGTCGTTGATCCTGTGAAGTTACGGTAGACATAGGGGTTAGAACGAGCAGTAGTTTCACTCTGTTTTTCTTTCGAGGACTTCTACTAGCGAGTTATGTGTGTTGTTGTTGGGACTACTAGTAATATTTATGTGTTCTTTTACTTATGTTGTATTGTGTATGTGATGTTGTTGTTGTTGTGAGTAGGATTTGATCTGCATGCTTTTCGAATTGCAGCAATAATTTTTTTTTTTTTTTATGACTTTGTTTCATTAATAAAGGTTGTCTATTTGTATTCATTAGGTATTTTTGGATATTTTCTGCTCTTTCAATTGCAAGAAAAATTCAAGAGAATAATTTTTTGATTTGTGTGGAGTTCTGTAGCCCAATATTTGGGTCCAAGTCTCTATAATCGTTTGGTTGGCATAACTCTTTGGAGCTTGTGGCATGAGCGGGTATCTTGCCTTCTGCTCTGACATGGGCCGAGAGCAATACACATCTCTAATTTTGTGTACCAAGCATGGATGACACTGAAAGCAAAATATATATATATATATAGGCTTCAACTTTCAAGTATAATTCAGCATCAGTTATGAAACAATGCTAAGGAAGCAAGAATCCTAATTTCGTATATGAAGTGATCAACATTTTCTTAACACCGATAGCTTAAAGTAACGGCAAGGAAGAATCTGACAATTAGTTTGAAAAGTAAGGGAGGGTAGTGATATTTCAGAAAGTATAGAGAAGGTCTCTGTATTTTTCAGAAACCTCAGATGAGGTAAGTGAAATTTACCCAAAATGGAGTACTAAAATACAGTAAACATAAAGTCGAATACGGAAAAACGTTTGGCAATAAACATGGGCAGGCCCGGGTCTAGGGCAAACAAAAAATGGGCTATTTTTAGGGCCTCAAAATATAAGGATATATTAAATACTATAAAGTATGCCAAGTACCTAACAAATAGTTCTATGTGGTGTAATGGAAGGAATGATGCCATCTATATAGGAGGTTGTGTGTTTGATCCCCTCCTCCTACATTTTTACGCGAATAAATTTTGAGGTTGTATAAAAAATTTGTTTCAAAACTCAGTGAGGTTGGAACCCACAACCTTGGGTTCACAATTACAAGCAATGTGCAATTGTACCACAAGACCTTTTAGTCTCTCATCTCGAAAAAATAATTTATATAGAAAAACTGAGAGGTCCCATTTTCAAAATTTGACTGGGACCTCATAAATCACAGGGCCGAGCCTGCTCCTATTTGTTCTGGTTTCGTTTTTCAATTACTTTAATTACTTTAGTATTTGATTATTTTGAAATACTACCAAAGAAAGTTCAACTTTATTGCTTAAGCAAATAAAACAACAGAATTCTATGTATAGTTCATGGTACATATGAATTGAAAAATTAAACTATTCGATTATTTTTTTTACTTCGTCCTTAAGATTATCAATTGAACACGCATGTCCATTGAACTATCAAATCGTAACATAGTCAGGCCTATCCATGACTCCGGTCCATGTTTTGGACAAAAAGTCGAGAAATTGAGGCCCTGCTCAGAATGGTTTTAGAGAACTGGTTTCCAACAGGTGGGGCCCTGTTCGGAATGACATTTGTGTGGCAGAGGTTACTTTCCTCTCTCCTCTCAATTTTCAAGAACTCTACTTTAATTTATAACTTGTGCGAGATGGGTTTGTGGGGTCCACTTCAAATACTCACACAAATGATCTAAGCCGTTCATTAATTCCAAAATTATTCTTTGAGTCATCTTTAAAAAAAACAAGTCAATTATATAATTTTAAATACTTGATCAAGTTGTCTAACTTTCTTTCAAACTTTTTTCAAAAATTCAAGATCCGAAATTGTGAATCACAATTAGATGACGGATCAACTATTTATAATTTTTTGAATGAGCTAATTTTTTACGAGTGACTCAAAAAATTAATTTTAGAACTAACAAACGGCTTGAATCATTTGTGTGGGTATTTGATGTGGACCCCACGGACCCATCTCGCACTAGATATAAATTAGAGTAAAGTTCTTGAAAATTCCAGGAGAGAGGAAAGTAACATCTGCCACACAAATATCAATTCCTAACAGGGCCCCACCTGTTGGAAACCGGTTCTCGAGAATCATTCCGAACACAACTCTTTTGGCCCAAAAAAAAAAAGGGTAGTTTCAACTTTTAACTCCAAAAGGAGGCCAACTATGAAAGAAACCTTAAAAGCCTCCATCATTAAATCGAGCAGAAAATAAGGAGAGGGAGATAGACATTGGTTTCACTATACAACGGCCCTAAAAAATTTTGAGTCACTACTGTCCAAACATAGTCTAACAGTAACAGTGACACTATACTATAGTACTACAGCGACTCAAATCTGGATCGAGGTTAATTCGAATTTCACAACCACTAATTAAAAAAATTAAAAAACAATTAAAAAGTGAATTGACCAATGAGCGAAGAATTCAACAATGGTGTACGTACCCCGGATCTTCCTGAGAACCCCATCGAAATTCGTGGAGTTTAAATCGACCGCAAAATCTGGTTGATCAAGAGGAACAAGGCCAGTGGTATAAGAAGGAAAGAGAAAGTAGGGGAAGAGAGAAGCGAGAGGTGGAATCAGAAAACAAGGATGGATTCAATTCCTCACTTTTCCTTCCAAAACATGGATGAGAGTCATGGATTGGCATGATTAGGTAACGGTCTGATTTACTTGCCTAAAACTAGTCCTATCCATGTTTAGGCCATGTTTGAAACGAGAAATCCCATAAAATCACCACTTGAAGGAAAGTTGATAAAAATCACTTTGTTAGTCACCTTCGGGATTAGGTTAAACTTGGACTAGTTTATGTTTTATTTATTACTCCCTCCGTCCCAATTTGTTTGTCAATTATTCCATTTTCTGTTACACCTTAAATTGCTTATATCTTTCAATCTATAATGTTTTTCACCGTTTTAAAAACTTTGTATAATAGAATTAATCGTGTACTATCAAACAAGATCCATATTGCATATATTTGGAGATCAATA
>JAXBDA010000774.1:0-71530 GCA_036023075.1 Gaultheria prostrata | reverse complement strand
CCTAAGAGCCAGGTTTCACTAAAATTCGTCACTTTGAGTCTCGCACACGTTCACACCTTCCCTGTGGATTCGATATACCCGGTCTTACCGGTAAAGTGCTACACCGGTCCCTAAGTCCTACGCTTGGACATCCTTAATTTTGCCACACGAAATCGGTCAAGCAATTGGGCCCAACGAATGTGGTGGACTCTGTGGATACTCTCCAGAAGTTTGGGCCTTGTGCACGCCGGCGCAACGGAAGTGATGGCGGGATCGACGCATCGTACAAACTCCCAACAAGTAATATCAAAGCCGATGGCTGATGATCTATGGGCAAACTCTCGGCGCACCATGGATGGGCTTGCATGATGAACTCTAAGTGATGGAAATAGAAAAATCCAGTAGTGCAAGTAATTCGGTGTGCCTGCTGCAAGGTGATGCAAGCGAATGAAACATGTGTTGCACATTGACTAGTCGGGGAGCATGGTGCCAGTGAATGGGCACGTTGGCTCTCAATGCAATTTCTCCTTGGGGAGCATGGTGTCAGTGATGAGACACATTGGCTCTCAATGGAGAATTTGGTGGATGGATCTGAATCAATGGAGTTGGTGCAGAATAAGCCTAGTTTGAAAGATTGGATTGAGAGTGTAAATTAGAATTAAGGGGGAGTTTGGATGTAACGAAAGAGGGCAAGGCTCAATGAACGGTTCACACATGATGGGGAGATTTATTGGAACATGTGTGAAGGTTAAGTCCCACATTGAAAAAAAACAAAAATGGTTGGACTTTAATATACAATTGGATGACTCACCACTTACAAAGCTTAGTTTTTTAAGTGGATATGAGTCATTTAATGTATATTGGGCCCAACGAATGTGGTTGACTCCGTGGATACTCCCCAGAAGATTAAGCCTTGTGCACGCGGGCGCAGCGAAAATGATGACAGGATTGATGCATCGTACAAACTTTCAACAAGACACTAGGGGTGTGTCTCCTCGTTATAGTATAATCCTACTCCAGTGTAATAACAGATGAATCAGGAATAAAAACCACAAATCTATCAATTACCTTATTAGTCTTCTTTGTCAAATCTTTGAACCTTGCACGCCGGTCGTCTGCAGAAATTTTAAGTCCGGCAACCATCAAGTTCACACCCGAATCAGGACCATGCACATAAACCATCACCTTAGCCAGTTTCTCATCAATTCTAAATGAGCCAATAATCTCATGCCACTTGTCACAATTAACCTCAGCTTCAACCTGGTCGTAACATTTGTCACCAATTTTAAATGTAATCATCGCTTTCTGGGGTCTATCGACGCTAGATTCGATCCGAACCCATGCAGATACTTTGTACGTCGCTGACAGTTGAAGTTTATCAGTGATCCACTGAGCGGGACCCTCCCACCATTCTTTACGTTTGGTGGCAAGGATGTAGCGAATCTTTCCCTCGGAATCTCTTGGCAATGGAATATGATTTAGGTAGTGAGCTAGTTTTTTGAACACTTAAACTGCACTTATGAACTGGAAACCACCCATCGGTGTCATGGTCAAAGCTGTTGGTGATTATGTTAACCCCATGAGCTGGATTCTGTAACAAAAAGAAAGTACATATTTATGTATAAATATTGTAAGTGACGGATTTTAGAAACATTTATAGGGTTTTTGGAACCTACTTTTCAGCTTTTCATTTTTATTTTTTGGCTTTTTGATTTTTTGGATTATGGCCAGAATAACTTTTGAATCTGGGATGAGTATTTGAGAGAAATGTGCAGAATGCATTTTGGGAGAGAGAGATGAGAGAAATCCATAAGTAGAAGTTGAAAATGAGGTGTGAATCTCCTTTTATTTTCTTCTCTCTATCCCCAAAAATGGAGAAATAGTTTTTGGAAAAACTCCTTCTCCTATTGGCTGCCAAACACCCATAAACCAAAAAAGAAAAACCAAAAAATAAAAAAAGAGGCTCCCAAAAGGGAGCCTTAGTATTCCGGCTTCTAGAAATCGGTAGTGGAGCATTTGCTGCAGATCTGTAAATCACTGGATTTTTTGAAGCTATTTCATGGCCCAAATGATGATTTTTCTTTTTCAGCGAAGTTACAGCTTTTATGCTTCTACTGACCACACGGACCTCCAACCAGTGACAAACTCACAAATTTGGGTGAGATTCCCGTTATTTCCAATAAAATCAACGTGCTAAAATTGAAATTTCATAAAATCATCCAATTGATCTTATGGGATTTCACATTTTATCAAATGGGAAACTCAACCTAGACTAATGGAGTCACTTTAATAATCATAATCATGAAAACTTATTTTCCTAGTCAACCACAATAATATTATAGTAAACTAAGGCATGCGTCATTAACTAAAAATGTTTATGATACGTAATTTTATAAAGGTATAAAAAAATAGCAATAAATCCGACAAAAATTTTAAGTACATTTTCTATTGACAATTGACAAGTTTTGGGGTATGTTTTTGAGAAATATAAAAACATATGTACTAAATATGTTATAAAACTTACATAATTAAGTGAAATATATAAAAGTATTGTACGAATTGCTGTAGTTCCGAGTGGGGGCAAGTGACCCCACGGGCTCCCACTTGTATCCGTCTTCGCTTCCAACTAGGGCTGTCAATAAAAACCCGCGAACCGCGAATCCGAACCGTACGGAACAGAACCTAGGTTTTGGATTAGGTCCGTGGATTAATGGTCCGGACACGGATTGAAAAATTAGAAAATCGTGTTTCGCGGTTCGGTCCATGGATTATCATAAAAGAACCGTGGATAAACCGAACCGGACCGTGAGAATTTAATATATATATATATATATAGTACTCTTCCTATCCGGATTATATATATAGAGTACCCTTCCTATCCGGACGTCCGGATAGGAACAAAATCCGGACCTCATAGTTCTCGATCAAATCTCAACGATCCGAACTGTTAGATGTGTTTAAAACGTGTTTTTAAGGTCCACCGCGATGATTTGTTAAAAAAAAACACTCGGAAGGGGTTGATCGGAGCAATTTATGTTAAAAAAATACTCGAAAGGGTTGCTGCGATCAACCCCTTTCGAGTGTTTTTTTGATACAAATCCTCGCGATGGACCTTAAAAACACGTTTTAAACACATCTAACGGTTCGGATCGTCGAGATTTGGTCCGGAAAGTGACGAAAACACAATGGTCCGGATTTTGTTCCTATCCGGACGTCCGGATAGGAAGGGTACTGTATATATATATTATGCGAATGAAGTTAGTGCTCTGTGTACCGGAGTACAGGATCGCAATTTGCTTGTCTGTCTCTAATGCAAATGAAGAATGTAAGATAACAGAGCAGTCCCCGCCCAAAGGTGCTTTTACTTAGGTCAGACCGGTCTCCGGGGATGAAGAAAACTTCATACTAATTGAGCATGAAAAGATGAACTCAGGCTTTTCTTATCTTATATGCTTAACACATGCCACTTTTTTGTTATGAGTTGAGTTAGTGTAGTTACTGTAGCATCTGTAAAAGCTCTTGGGAGTCATATGAGTATTATTGTTGCTATGAGTTAACTCTTTCCTTTACGCAAATGTGGAATTTCTATATTTATTTAGTGGAATGTAATAATCCGTGGATAAACCGTAAACCGAACCGTGATTTTTTTATTGCTTCGGAACCGAACCATAGACTTTTGGTTTGGACACGGATTGCATTTCATCGGACCATAGACTTTTGGTTTGGTCATCGGATTCATACCAATCCAGACCAAACCGGACCGTTGACACCCCTACTTCCAACCACATCCCTCTTACATGCAGGTGGGACCCACATGCATGTGAGAGGGGTGTGGTTGGAGGGTATGGTCGGGAGGTGTGTACCTATCATTTTTTATTTTGGTGACAAATCATCTTCCAGGATTTTATTGGTGATCGGTTTTCACTTGAGTGAGTTAAGTGTTGCATTTTTTCGATCGGCAAAAATGAAGTGTTCATGAATATCCAGATTAGGATTCATGTTCTAATTTCGATCGAAGTTGAATTAGTCGAAGTGATGATCGGACATTGTCTGCGTTCAATTTTATGTCACATATGGGCTCACCTAATTATTTTAATTAGTTGGTTTTCTTCTTTTACAGCGGGTGTAAAACTCAATACGGATGGATGCTTATATGAAAGCAATGAAAAGGCTAGTTTTGGCGGATTATTCAGGGATTCTATGGCAAACTCTACTCAGATTCAAACTAGGAAACGGAACTTTGGGGAATCTATAGAGGTCTCACCATAATGTTAGAGAGGGGGTACAACAACATTCAGGTTGAATCGGATTCTCTCACAGATGTCCAATTGATCAATGGAGACCACCCAAATGAACACCCGCACAACACTTTGATTGGTGATTCCCGTCTGCTCCTTAGGCAAACTCAATCATAGCTCACGCACATATTCAGAGAAGCTAACACCAGTGCAAATCATTTGGCAAGGTTGCGTGCTGAACAATAAGAAAACTTGATTGTGACTAAGGAATCGTCTCAATCTGTCTGTATATTTGTGCGCGATGACTGATTTGGAAGGAGCCACTTTAGGTGCTACGATCCGGACACTCCCTATGTCAGAAGGGAACACCATTTGACACTTCCTAGGTAATTCCCTCAGTTTCTTTAGTCTTTTATTTAGCTTGAGACTTTGTTGTACTAGTTTTTCTTTTCCTATGTCTATGTTTTGAACCTTGTTGTCTTTTATTTAATCTTCCGAAGTACCCAAAAAAAACACCATACGGGCTCGTCTTTTATGATGATACATGATTTTATGAGGGAAAAACAAACTTCATCTGTCCCAATTTACTTTTTCATTATTAATGTTCGTGTCAATTTTGAAATGCATATATTTATTAATATTGATTCATTCTACTATATAAAAATTTTAAAATCATAAAAAATATTATAGTTTTTTTTATAACTAGGTGTCCGGATCAGCTTTCGCGCACCTCAATTATTCCAGGGAGCCCAATCCCACCGTCCACTAACGAGAGTCCCATTTAAAGCTAGAGCACAAAGCTAACAACCCCTTGGGATTAAAAAAGTAAAAATAAAAATAGCTAGATTATTTTTTATGTGCATTTTGAGTCTTGCGTCTTCTTATGGGGGAGTACAAAACTCCAGTTGGTTCGCCTGCCCATCCATTGCAATTCTACTTCAATCAAATTGTGTTCTACATTCTCAATGTCCAAAGATTCCATAAGCATCGTAGCAGGGATGAATCTCTCTTAAAAATTTTCTATTCAAAATGTAATTTTTTTTTTTTTTTTCTGGTTAGTAGAACGTAAAGTTTTACTACAATAAAGTTTCTTTTGCTGTTTAAAAAAAAAAAAAAAAACTAATATACTTACAGCTCTTTCAGAGGTCCTGGAGGTTGACATGAATACTGAATCTACAAGTAGGTCTACTCCGGGAGAAGGCCCTTCCAGATAAAACACAATTTTGTCAGGAAAAGTCGACAGCGAAAGTTTGTGACATAAAATTTCCACGGATGTGTCCAGGGGCAGACCTGGGGGGTGCAAAGGGGTGTACGGCCCCTGCACTCCCCCCGATTTTTTATATATTTTTAGTATATTTTGAGATTTTTTTGTAAAATTACTGAAGAGTAACCCCCGCAAATTAGGCAAAAATGGTAATTCTGCGTCTGCTACTGGTCATGTGTCTACATAGACTCTTACTCCGTATTATATTTTGGTGGGATTTATTGGTATCGTACACTACTAAACATTAAACAATATTTACATGCTGATAAAAATAAAAAAGCCGATCAAAACAACAAACATTAAGCATTTATATCCATATGTGTGTACATAGCGTAACCATGAATCTGTTTGCATAGCATAACAGCATGCTTTGTGGCAGTCAACCCATTGTTGGGCAGATAATAGTATCATTTATTAAGCTTCGCATGCCGGCCGTATGCGCAAATTATTCACATCCATAGCTTTGACTAGGGCTGCATACAATATTCGGTGAACTGCGAAATCAGATTGAATCGAACAAAATCGAGCATGCTTTTTGGTCCCGATTCATAGATTAATGAATCGAACGCGGATTCAAACCACGAGATATCATTCGGTCCACAAATTTTTTTATTCTGCAACCGTGGATTAACCAAATCAGACCATGCAATTTTTATATTTTTACATATAATTCCAAATATACATGTATATAATATTTTGTAAATTATTTTTATCTACACAGAGAAATTATTTAGTTATAAGTTATACAAGTTGCCACAGTAACTTAGTAGTATTTGTTTTGCCTAAGTTAAAAACCTAATGGGGTAAATGGATCGGCAAGCCAAGTCTCTTATTCTGCATTCAATCTACCCAACCCTAATCCTAACCATCGCTATCAGTGTATACAGAGTATTAGGATTAGGAATGAGTTTGCTGCACTATTTAGATTGGAATGATCAGTTTGTTGTACTATTAGGAATATAGAATTTACATGTATTCGGTGGGTAAAAATCGGAACACAACCATGACTCACAAATTGTTTCAGAACCATAAAGGGTACCGTATGACTTTAAGTCCAGATGAGTATTCATATTTTCTTAATATTGTCACTCAATTTCTAAAAATCCAAGCCGATCGATCCAGCACAACCCTGACTTTGACAAGAAAGCACACTATTGCCTTCCCAATGAAAACTTAAAACAAAATCAACATTTTGCATCCGATCATACATGAATTTAGTAGCCCAAGATAAGATAGCCAATTGTTAGGATTACTGTACTGCAATTTTATCCAAGCTAGCAGAAGCATCTACATAAGTCAATTAGTGAGTACATAAACAAGAAAAGGAAAAAACTAACCAAATTAAACAAATACCTATTATGATGAAATTAAACAAATAAAATATGAGACGGACAAAATATGTAAACTAACTCTCCTAACCTCTATCCCTCGCTCAAGGATAGTTGTACATGGCTCACCGCCGGTGCCCTAGTATTTTTGCTTTCGCTCTGTATTTCTTCCTGATAACTCTAGCCAATAAATCCATATGACCTTGCTATATTTATAGCGTGAACTGCCTGGATTTGTTTTTCTAAGGCTTTGTTTTTGTTAAAGCTAGGTATGGTGATGTCAATAACAATAAGGTCAACGATATGGACCAAAAAACAACGGCCACGTGGAAGAAGTAACAAAAACGGATTACCTTCTCATTTGACGGACTCCAAAGAAAATTGTAACTCTGTTTTTTTTGCTAGGTAATTTTTTTTTATTAATCTCTGAAAAGAAAACAAAAATTACAAGGAATAAAGACAAGTAAAATTATTCGAGACCTAGGGAAGAAAATAAACCCATATGAATAGTATCTCTTCTTGTTTTGGAAATTTTGAAGTCAACAAAAAGTACAGGTCAATCGCAACCGTCAACCAATCAAATTCTTTCTGGCATATAAAACCCAGACACCAAATCCGTCAACCAATCAAACCTGGCTCAAGGATCGAATTGTATCGAAAGAGCCCATATGAAGTTTTCTTATTAACTCAATAAATTAAGGGGTCTGATTTCCACTCCCCCATATTAATCTTCACACTCTCTTTTTTTGTCATTTAAATTTTTTTGTGTAAAAGTTTTGCTAAAAGATAACAAAGGGAATGTGGATATCAATTTGGGGAGGTGAAAATCAATTACCTAAAGTAAAAATGCAATTTTAAATTTTATTCCCGAACTACGGTAAATTGCTCTTAGCAATCAAGTTTGTTATAGTGGCCCAAATTATGCTTTCCTCAAAGGCCTAACAGACCAACGTCCATACTAGCCTCAGGCGCTAGGCAGACTCACTTGCTAGGTGCTAGGCGGACTCAACCGCTAGGCTCTAGGCGGTCTCATCCGTTAGCGGGACTCATCCGCTAAACTGACTCATTCGTCCGAGGGACTCATCTGTTAGGCGGACTCATTCGCTAGGAGGATTCATCGGCCAGGCAGAGTCGGGCACTTCGCCGAATTGAGCACTCTTGGCCGAGCCGGGCACTCTTGGCTAAACCGATCACCTGTGGCCGAGCCTAGCTGACTCTGCCGAACCGGTGGGTTCTGAAGAGTCGCTATTATGCCTGCCTAACATGTCAGATGTGACGTTAGGTGGTGTGTGTCAGGCGACATGTTTGGTGGCGTGCTGCAAAAGTCGTGACAGGTGACGGGAGGGACGTCATCCGAAGCGACTAGCTAGTAGGCGTTCTAACTAGGCCATGTGGTGCCTAGGGACCCGACGATGTGTGAGGCGCGTGGAGGACTTGGAGCCCAAGCACCCCCTTGCCTATGAAAGGCGGACTCCCCCAACCTGTAGAGTGATGGGTTTTCACAATGCTTAATCCTTCTCTCCACTCCCTCTCTCTCTTCTCACTCACCCTTTCTCACTAAATATTTAGCAGTCACATCACCATTCCGGTGACTTACTTGACCGTCAGAGTGCCTTTCCGGACCACCACCGTCCGGGCTAGGCACTAACATGGGTGCTACTTGTGCAGGCTTTCTTCTCAGGCGTACCATCTAGGTTTCAGACGAGCTTCATCACCTTCATACGTCTCCCACGTCCATCTTCAGGGTTCAAAGAGGTCACATCGAGAAAGCACTCCTCACAATAGGCGAAGGCCCCGGTGAGATTCGTCATAGCCGGCCAGCGCTTAGGTAAGATGGCTCAGGCGGAGCCCTTACACGCCTAGGTGAAGGCCCCAAGCGAGGTCCATCCTAGCTCGTCGGCTAGGCTAGAGCGCTAGGCGAGATGGCTCAAGCGAAGCCCTTACACGCCTAGGCGAAGGCCCCGGGCGAGGTCTGTCCAAGCCCGTTGGCTAGGCAACAACGCTCAGGTGGAGCACTAGGCGAGATGGCTCAACCGAAGCCCCTACGCGCCTAGGCGAAGGCCACAAGCGAGGTCCGTCCTAGCCCGTTGGCTAGGCAAGAGCTCTCAGGCGGAGCGCTAGGCAAAATGGCTCAAGCGGAGCCCCTACGCAGCTCAAGAGGTGTCACGCCCCAAATTTCATAAACATATTTAATTACATAATCCACGTGGAGGTCAACACCTTCCACGGTCAAAGTCAAATTTTGTGTTCAAAGTCAACAAAAGTTAAGTTTAGTGTATCCAAATCAATTACATAAGCCGAATAGTCTACACAAATTTCTAGTCAAAAGTACATGAATTACAAGTTAAACGTTCATCTTTTCAAAAAGTACTACTAGTCCAAGATGATCATGTAACTCGCCCAATAGGCTTTCAAAACATGATGTCATGCATGCACATCCACACGCCAAATCATGGTCCGCCTTGTGGAGTACCTGAAATTATAAGGGTGAGCTCACTAGCCTAGTAGGAAAACATCTATCTATTCTAAATGTAAATGAGATGCTCATGGAGTACAACAAAGGAAGGGAATTCAACAAAAGTAACCAAAGAAGTCACGGAACGTCAAACATAGAAGAATAATTCAATATTTGTCACATTCGATTCACAATCACTCGGGTGTGTCCGAAACTTACCAAATGTACCGCTCATGCTCTCTATACGCCCTCATCATGCGTCTCATTCAATTATTCCATTTGATATAATCCGGGCATACCATAAAGGCCCCGTGTCACTCCGGGCATACCCTTTCGGGCCCCGTGTCACTCCGGGCATACCCTTTCGGGCCCCGTGTCAATCTTTTCATCATTTAATATCATTTCATGCTCAATCGATTTATTTAAGTGTCCATGCAATAGCTTGACTCAAATCAACGCGCAAAAATCCTAATTCGCTCGATAACCGTCAACTCGCTTCATTAAGTGTCAAACCCGTCACTTGAACCCCAAGGGAACTTAAAAACTCAACAAATATCTTTCATGATGTTCGAGGTAGGTATCTCGAAGGGTTTCAATTCACTAAGAACGAGTAGAGCATGTACGTTACCCGATCGAAGGCCAAAAAGGGTCAAAATAAGCTAAAATAGCCAAAAGTGGAGGTTTATCGATCCAGAAGGGTCTGTTCCCAAAAAAATACCAAGTGGATCGATCCACTAGCAAAGGTGGATCGATCCACCTGGGGTTACAGGCCAATTTTGAACACAAATCAAGGGGATTTTGGTGGGTTTTGATTGAAGGGTCTTGTGAGAGCTTTGAAAGATGTATTGAGCCAACAATTTGGGATCCAACAACAACAATAACAAGTGAATACAATGTAGGATTCATGGGTTGAGTTCATATGACATTTTCTCCATTTCCAAAGTGGTTAAAACACAAATAGGGATATACCCACAAACAATCAACATATTGCATTGAGAATTGATAGAGATTCCCCTACCTCTTAAGGTTTTGACTAGAAAACACCTCCAAGAGTGAAACCCTAGCTCAAGCTCCAAACTCCAAGCAAAAATCTTCAAACACTGTGTTGAAACACCAACGCGTAGATCTCGAGATTTTAGGAAGCTTTTGTGAAGGAGTTAAGGTTGGAAGTGAGGGATTGACTTGGGTTGGTGAGGAGAGTGAAGGAATGAGTTATGGAGGAGAGAGGAGGAGGGAGAGAAAGCCGGCCACTATGAGGAGAGGATGGTCTCTCTCTCTTCCACCTCACACATAACACACACACACATCTCATATCTTTAAAAATTACACCCCAAGTCCAAATGTGACTTGTGTAAATCAAACACACCCCAATCAACAAATTTCTCACCAACACTTAGACCATTTTATCAGTTCATTCAATTTCTCACATTACCCCACTGTTATTTAAGAAAAATAAATATGAATTTCCGGGTCTTCACAAGAGGTTCACGGGAAGGTCACCCCAAAATCGATAGCCTCACATTTGTGAAGAAAGGTGTTTTTGTAACATGTTTTCTTTGTTCGAATGTGCCTCTCAAACGCCCAAAAACTCAATATGGCCTCCCACTTTCCTTTAAAAAGCCAAAAATATCGTCTTACAATTGACCAGAATTCAATACAATTTATCAATTTCTCCTTTGAAAATTGAAAACTCTTCTAGAAAGTGAAAAACATATATACTGTAACTTCTAAATCTCTTAATTTCTCTTTTGCCTCGCTTCCTTTTCCTCAGAATTGAAAAATCCTAGATCGCCTAGGTTTAATAATTTGCTAGGTTATTTTTATCTCATTAACAAAATAACATCAATCAATATATGAACCAATCACCAATAGAAAACAATTAAACATATGAACACGAAATATACGTGAAAAACTCCAATACGGGTAAAAACCACGGGAATGAATCAAATCACTATAAACCTT
The DNA here is from genome assembly GCA_036023075.1 of Gaultheria prostrata. NCBI lineage: Eukaryota > Viridiplantae > Streptophyta > Magnoliopsida > Ericales > Ericaceae > Gaultheria > Gaultheria prostrata. The sequence continues at coordinate 60,304 of JAXBDA010000774.1, read as the reverse complement.
GTGTAGTTATAGATATACCTATCCAAACGAAGTAAATCCTCACAACGTTCTAAGTACCATCTGCCGAATCACACATACACCGCACCCAGTGATCTTGATCGCCGAAGTTTTGAATTGAACAAACCTTCCAAAAACTTCTTCCAGAAATCCACCGGAAGAACTCGAAGTTGATTGTTGACTGATGTAGAAACCTCTTGGAGCTTCGATAGAAAGATTAAAGTTCCATCAACTTTGTAATCGCTCCAAGATTCAATCCTCAAAAGGTCTAGGATTTTCTTCTCCTATCAAACTAGTGTATACGTTATGTTTGGAGGCTGCAGTCAATAATCCTAGAAGAGAATAAAACGTGTCTTTATATAATTTTAGAAGACCGATTGATCGAACGCTTGATCTGTCTTTTTTCCAAGGCAGCAGTAGATAACCCTAGCAGGCGCTTTATCTTTGGTGCAGTTCCGATCGATCACTTCATAACTCGATTGATCGCTTTCATAACCGTGTTTAAACAGTGCTGTCCGATTGAGTTTCCGATTGATCGGTCCATTGGTCTACCCACTATAAAAAACTATTGTTCCCCTTTGTTAACCCGATTGATATACTAACTCTCAAATTACATGAATATGACTCCTTCCACTCTATTCTTATAGAGACTCACTAGCTAATAAAAAAATAATAAAATTACAACTCGATATAAATATGTGTTTTGTCAAACGGAATTGACAATACAAAGAGACTTCGGAATTTGATCCTTACAATCTCCCCCTTGTAAGGACCAAATTTCGGAGTCTTCTCGTTTTGGCAATTCCGTTTGACAAAACACATTTATATCGAGTTGTAATTTTATTATTTTTTCTTAACTTTCTAAGTAGCAAGTCTGTATAGGAATAGAGTGGAAGAATTCTCTTTTATGTAATCTAAGGGTTAGTCGATCAATTGGTTTCCGTTGGGATCAATCGGCTTCAAAAAGAACAGTGTATGTCACATTCTGATCGTGTAGACCAATGGTGGGATCGATCGGCTTTTTAATCGGGCAGCTCCAAGTCGGTTCACCAAGAGACCGATCAATTGGTAACTGAGTGATCGATAGGTATGTGTTATCTATATAAAATCGCGTTATATTCTTTTTAGGGCATCGATTGACTACAACCTCCAAACATAACGTATACACTATTTTGAGAGGAGAAAAAACCCTAGACCTTTTGGGGATTGAACTTAGAGCGATTACAAAGTTGATGGAACTTTAATCTTTCAATCGAAGCTCCAAGAGGTTTCTACATCAGTCTTCAATCAACTTCGAGTTCTTCCGGTGGATTTCTGGAAGAAGTTTTTGGAAGGCTTGTGCGATTCAAGGCTTCGGCGATTAAGATCACTGGGTGCGGTGTACGTGTGATTCAGCAGATGGTGTTTAGAACGTTGTGAGGATTTACTTCATTTGGATAGGTATATCTGTAACTGCACAAGGTTTATAATGATTTGATTCCTTCCGTGGTTTTTACCCGTATTGGGGTTTTCCACGTATATCTGGTGTTCATCTGTTTAATTGCTTTCTATTGGTGATTGGTTCATATATCGATTGATGTTATTTTGTTAATGAGATAAAAATAACCTAGCAAATTATTAAACCTAGGCGATCTAAGATTTTTCAATTGGTATCAGAGCGGGCCGCTCATATTGATTTTGTGAATTTTTTTTTCACGAGCGGGTCCTTATTTTTTTTTATAATTTTCTAGTATGGATTCATGAAAAGAAAGTAATTTTATATTCAAACCTCCTATTTTTGATAGCTCCAAATATGTTGCATGTGCTTCATCAATATTTTTTGATGCTAAATCTGATAGCGATAGTGAAAATAATATTGTTTTGTGGTGTTGAAACTAACCAAACTAGTGATGGAGAGGATAACTATGATATTGAAGCTATGGCTGTCTATGAAAAACTTTAAACATTATTTTAAGAAAAAACCTGATTTAGGGTTAGCCACCAAACTAAAGCAATGTGAGAAAGATAAAATTGATGCCTTGCATCAACTTAATGTATTTAAATACAAAAATATGAATCTTGAAAATGATATGCATTATCTTTTTGAGACTAACAAGCTTCTTGAATTAAAAGTAGCAGAATTGCATGTTGAACTTGACAAAGCCTATGCTACTTTAAAGAAATTAAATGCAGGTTCACAAGTTTTAGATGAAATTTTGTCATCTCAAAATGTGGCATTGGATAAATGTGGACTTGGGTATAAAGCAAAAGGTTCTTCAAAGTCGAAGGTAGAAGACAAGAATGCATCTGTAAAGACTAATAAAAAATAAAATGTGTTGCAAGAGGATAAGCCACAACAAACATCAAGGAAATCGACGACACCAGTGTGCTCAAACAACCCACTCCTATCGATGCGAGGAATCAAAGAGATGTCAAAAGTAAATCCACCACCAAGCGTGGTGAGGTAAATTCTTCTATGTTATGCCTATTTGCCATCATTGTGGTATGAAAGGTCACATTAGACCTCATTGTAGAAAGTTACATGCGCCAAGTACTCCAACTCACACTTAACACATTCTCATGGATATGCCAAATATATTTGTCACGCCCTCGATTTTTAACATAATTAGAAAAATATTTCCTTCGTAGAATACCACAGAAGTTCACCTTACAAACACCCAAAAACCAACACGCGACTTTAATTTCTTTACATAGAGCCATGAATTTCCTCGGTTCCCATTTCCCAAGAGAAATATGTTTTAAAAGTAGAAAAGTTATCACATTTTTCCTTATAGTGAAAAAGGAAAGAGAGGTTTAAATACAAATTGATTTTCAAATGATGAGATTTCCAATAATGAAAATGCTTTCATGCCATGCTCCAATAATGTCATGCATCCCTCGCAATTCAATTCATTCCGCTTGGTTGTGCCTGAAAGGCTGAAACAACAAAGGGGTGAGCATTCACTTCGCCCAGTAGGTATCCCTTTTTTTGTTTCAGAAACATAAATACACAACAAGATATAATGAACATGAAGCATAACATAATATTGACAAGTAGTAAGTAGGCTACCAAGCACATCATTCTCGATTATAATAACAGAACAATAACACTTCACGCGTCACTCACGCACACCTCTACGATATAAAATTTAGATGACAAACTATCGAACTTTCTTCAAATCACCAGATAAATCACGCCAATCAATGTCATACGTATACTTACTATTTATAATATAGCTTTCACCACATAGCCAAGCACTCCTTAAGTACTCACCCATCATACACAAGCCCATATCTTCCCCATGTAATCATGTGCCCCACGATACTCAACAAATACCTTTCCGTATCCCACAAGTACCCAAGTGTCCAAGGAAAGTATCAAAGTGTCCAATATAATATCAAGATGTCCAGAGAGACCCAAAAGTCCACTAAGTTTGTCACAAATCACCAACAAGTGTAACGCGTGTCCAAACTCGTATCCAATGTATCACGTGTCATTCATGCCATGTATATCATTACCTGATTCATTCTTTACATTCCGGGCATATCCTTTTGGACCCCGTGCCATCCTGGCATACCTCTTTCGGGCCCCGTGCCATCCGGACATACCCTTTCAGGCTCTGTGCCATTCATTTCACTTAACATTATTATTTCATGCTCATTCGTATCATTCATGTGTCCATACAAAATCCCAACTCAAATCAACGCTCGAAAACCCTAGTTCAATCGGTTGCCGTCAACTCATGTCGTTAGGTGTCAAACACGCCACATAAACCTCGAGGGAACCTAAGGACTCTTCAAATATACCACACTATACTCACGACAAGCATCTCGAAGTGTTTCATTCATTAAAACCATGTCAATTTCCACGTTTTGTTTCAAACCTCACAAGTGTCAAACCGACTCTACATAGTGCGTGTCATTGTACATTCACACCCATTGTCCTCTTTCAAGCGGTTTCATGTATCCGTTAAACAACATTTGAATGTATCTAAGATTTGTGTAATGCATCATATACCATTCGACTAGCTAACGGTCATTCATGAATATGGAATTCCACCACAAAAATTGAAGATTAAGTTCCCCACGATCAGTCGCAAAAAAATCGAAATGCATTATAACTTCAAAATCAGCGTGGACTTTAGCAACCATGCTATCATAAACTTACTATTATTTTCTGTAGGTTCGAAATTTAATCTCGGTACCACCACCATTAAAAAGAGACTTTCAATACATCAATGTCGATATATAATTTGCCCCATTCGGCCCCCGGATGACTAAGATATGCTTAATTGAACTTACCTAACGCAAACATAAGTTTTCAGATTCTGCAGAACAGTCTGCGTTCGATAATTCGTTGAAAATTACCTACTCAATATTTTCTAACGATTCCAACCCCAAAACTTCACCAACCTATCAATACATAATACCCATAAGGACCCACATCCAATAATCATACTTAGCTATAGCAAAGCTCACGAAAAACGCAGCTCCAAGGGCTGCCCAGATTTCCAGAATTTCACGACCAACAACTTCACCTTAAAAACTGCTATTCCCTACAGAAAATTAAGGCACAAACCCTACATAATCTCGAAGGTATACGAGTCTAGTTTTCAAATCAAAAGCGGTTTGTAAATTCGATACCCAGGGTAGGAGTTATGCCATTTTTCCCAAAGACTGTCAGTGCTGTCCGTATAAACACGAATCTGACAGCAGCCCGGTAAAACAATTTTCATATTTTCTGTACTTCAAATTAAATTCTAAAACTTTACCATAGTGTAGAAGACATGTATGGGTATCTACAGTAAAAGTTTCATAAATTTACGAGTTCTGAAAAAATATCAAAAAAATTGGCCAAAGCAGTGGCAGATTCGAGTCCCAACGCAAACATATACTTAGGGTTACCTTAATCACGAATTTGAGATTCCAACCCAAGAGAGTGTGCAAATACCAGTCGAATACACTAGAGAGTAAGGGATTTTGATGAGTTTTCAGTAATCTCAAGTGAACAAGGATAGATACAACACACATTCATGAACATTTAGGAAAGAGGGAAGAAAACCCCTACCTCACTTGATTGAGCTTGAATCAAACCTTGAGCTCCAAACCCTAACCTTTTCCTAGCTAGAATCCACCCATAATCAGCCCTTCCAAGCTTCCTTACGTGAAACCCGAGCTCCAATGACGTATATTCAAAGCATAGTGTGCGAATCTTCAAGGGTTTTGTGTGGGTTTCAAGTATTAGAGGTGGATTTAGGGGAGAGGTTGCAGAAATTTTTTGGGAGAGAGTAGAAAGGGGGCAGCCGGCCAAATCGGGAAGAGGGAGATGATTTCTCTCTCTGCCACTTTCCTTTTATACACCCAAATGCCTAATTACACTTCACACCCCTAATTCCATGAATGTGTTACAACAAGGTCCTAAACAAGTCACTCTCTCATATTTGGCCCATATGTTAACATTAAATTAAATCTCTCAATGTTTCCCAATGCTTATTTGAAAAGAAAAAAGAAAAAAAGTTTACATAAATTTCCGGGTCTTTACAATATTCCTACTTGTCATACACATGGATTGATTGGCCACACAAGACCACATTGCAAGAATTTACACACTCCTTATATTTGTAATGAACCTGAAAAAATTAGTGTGCGTAAACATGCCAAATTCGTACCCACTTCTCATTTTTGTGGAATGAAAGGTCATATTCGGCCAAAATGTTTTAAACTTCACGGGTACCCTAATGCTCCTCATTATCATCATGTTAATAACAATGAGGGTAGGTACAAATTTTGTGGATATGGTTGTGATGGAAGTCAAAAAACTAGGCGTAGGATGATTCCTTATAGAAAGAATACCAATGTGATTGCTAAACATGCACCTAAAGTTATTGGAAAAAATAAAAAAGTCAAAACTAGACTTATTTGGATGAGAAGAACGGATTTGAAAACTAACGTAGATTTGCCTTCCAATCCTCTTGATGATATTGGATCATCCGGAGGAGTTGACCTCGCATTTTGGTAGCTTGGTCTTGCTTTCATAGTCTAGGTTGATTTTCTTGTCTATCTTGAACCTAGAGCTATGCTTTGTGTTCTTTTCTATTATTTTTTTATTATGTTGTTATTTAGTTTCTTACCTCACTTTGCTTATAAAATAAAAAAATCGAAAAAGATTGTGTTCTTTTAATGTTTGAAAAAAAAAAAAAAAAAGATGGTCATTTTTTTTTAATAGTAGAGTTTGAGCTGAGCATAATAATCTTTGTTGCTGCTGATTTTTAGTTTTCCAATATGTTCTTTAGAAAATTCAAAAATATTCATATATCAAAATCCTTCTAAAAAGAAAAAAAAAGGGGTGTTTTTTTCACTGAGAATACTTTCTGGTCTTAGTTCACTGCTACGGACTTTATGGATATGAGCATTCTTTTTTTGAATAGCAAATTTTTTTTTTATTAATCTTTGAAAACAAATTACAAAGATTAAAAGGATCCAAAGCACGAGGCATCATGACAGAGAAAGAGACGACCAGCAAAGAAGGCATCTCTCGCACGAAAAACACCTGCCACCAGGAACCAAAGGGAAAATAACAACCCGAGACTGGCAAGAAACCAACCAAAACCCCTAACAGGATAAAACACCACAAAGCAAAAAACAGCCAAACGCCTCAAAGAAAAACCAACCAAAGCCCAAAGAACCACCTCAACTACAAGAAAACGAGAAGCTGGGAAACCTGAAAAAAGACCCAAACGACGTCATTGGCTTTCATCAGAAAAGCTTCTAATGACTTCATCATCATCCCCCAAATAATCTTCACCCAAGATCTTGTTAATTGACCGAGTAGCCTGAGCCGAATCAAGGTGAAACCTGTTAAAGCCTTCGGAAGAAACAGACAAAGCAGCTGCTGCAATCGCAGATCTGAACACAACATTTTTTTTTTCTTTCGACCACCCAACTTCTTGGAATTAGGAAAACCCCTCATATCTCTAATCTTTTTCTGTTTCCATTTTGCTTTCCTAGTATCCTTCACAACGTCAGTTGAATTGAGGTTCACAAATAACTCGATACCCTGAGCATCTTTTCCATTTAGAAAACCCACTTCAGAAAGATTCCAAAAACCTTGATCAAATTCCTCTACCTCCATTTCCTTGATGGTACCAACTAAATCGGCATCCTTTTCATCAAATGAATCACAAAACCCTGAGTCACCAACAACTTGGGCCCCAGGCACTGCCGTCTTACAACAAATACCCTCCATTAATTGATGCACCTCTTGAAACTGCAAGGATTCCTTGTTTTGATCAAACATTTGGGTTTCCTCCACTAACTCGACCTCATTAGCCTTAAGGTTCCCATTGATATGATCTGCAACACTATCAAGATCATTAAGAGACTTTGCATCTACCACAAGAACCTCATTGGTTGGAATCTCCTTGTTGGCATTCACAGAAACTTCAGCTTGTATGGAGCTGGAATCAGTAGCAGCTCCACCATCATGTATCACCATGTTGGAAGGAGGAAAATCATTCATTGAGAGGGCAAAAGCGGAATAATCTTCAAGAATGCTAACATCATAAACCATACCCCCATCAACTTTGATTTTAATCCATTTATCGATTCTAGAAGAGTCCTTCGTGACTATCAATAATCTCCCTATAGTGAAAGATTTGCAATACAAGGTGTCATCATCCACAAAGATAAGATGACCCCAATATTCACCAATTCTTTTGAAAGAATTCATGCACTAGGCATCTAAAGGAAGACCAAAGCAATTTATCCAAGTTAACCTTTCCAAACTCGTCGCATCTCTATTCCATGGCTTTAAAGAGACAAAACACTTTTTAAGCCATTGCTCTTTGACTGAAATATTTCGCAGTTCCTCACTAGGATAAGTAATGAGGATTGATCTTCCACCCATATCTCTGATAATGACATTAACCCCATGCTGCTTAAAGAAATCTTTTTGCAAGTCTTCGACGGATATCAATATGTGTAGCAACCCCACTGAATTGCGTAAAAGCCAATCATTCCCAGACGGAGAAATTTTCAAGACAATATCATTAGAATCATGGGCCCTTAAATTTTTAGAGACACCTGTGACTACTTGGGCATACTATTTTCTTTGATTGAAGCTCCTTAATTTGCATAAATTAGAATCAAGATTGAAATCTTAGTTCTTCTCAGCCCCTTGTATACTAGTTCCATCATCTGGTTGAAGGAGAAATGGGAGTTCAAGGCTGGTTTGCTAGAATAATGACCAAAAGATGCTTCCTTGACAAAAAGTTGTTTGTCTTGGACCCATAGACCATTGGATTTTGAAATTGCAACCCCTGCCGAGACATGGAAATCATATCGAACAAAACCGAATTTTGAACCAGTCCTCTTGCTATGCTTCGCTGGAATGTAAACATCTTTGACAAAGCCGTATTTATTGAAAAACTTTCGGAGATGTTGCAATGCAGAATTTGTTTGAATTTTGTCATGGATTGTATTTGGAAGTTTAATGTAGCATGTTGCATGTTTCTGTGACCTCCACCGCTACACGTCAAAGTGTAACAGATTGCATTCTAAGACATATTATTTCTCATATACATTGCTAATCTGTCTACTGTAACCCCTCGGCGATTGACCGTGTGAGCAATATTGATAAACTTGTAGCATTTGTGTGCGACATAAAAAATTGAGGGGGAGAAAAGAGTATTTGTGATATTTGAGTTGATAATGCTTATCCGGGCGTTCACTGAAGTAATCGGCTTCATTCGGCTTACCAGTTCGGACGGTTGCGTCAAAAAGGTGAATAGACCTTGTGAAGGCATTTGTATTGTACCACTTGCCTAGTAGCTGGATCCATTCGGCTCCATCCAATCTGAACGTTCGCGTCAAACAATAGTGGGGTAAAAGAGAATACCATATTATATAAAAAAAAATGTTTGAGGAGGAGTCGAATATTGTGTTAAAAAAAATTATTATTCATTGATTGAGGGGGAGTTTTGTTGTTCTATGACATGTTTTGTCTTATCGTTTTTGTGTGGTTTGACTTCGTGAGGGGGAGATAGTTTGAGAGGCCAAGCGTATATGAGAAACCTCGTTTTAAATTGATAATTTTGAGGGCTACTGACGTGTCACCCACACACTTTTGTCATGGGTTCGTGTCTCATGTGCATTTAGTCTTTTCGATATATCCATGGTTATATTCAATATATTTTGCACATGCCTAATTAAAAATGTTTCTATTCGTCGAGTCTCATAACCGAGAACTTACTCCTCAGTTGATGCTTCCATGTTGCTTGTTTTTTTGGGACTATTTTAAAGTATTATTTTGTTACTTTTGTTGATTCAGTGGAAGTAGTTTATTGATTCATTGGTTTATATTTTTGGAAATAGTTAGTTTTTGGTTATTCTCAGACCTAGTTGGCACTTTGCTATTGCGTATAATTTTGGGTACTTTTGTTTATAGTTTATGCTGGTTTAGCTGCTGATTTTATAGCTGCTATACTTTGGCCATATTGGAACATAGTTTATGGTATTGATCATATAGTTGTGCTATTTGGTTCGCTAGATGTCCATATATTTTATTTATTGGTGCGTTATTGGTTAGGGAATTGTTCTATTTTTCATGCTATTTATACTAGCATTCGCGGCTCTCATAAATTTCTTATTTGGATGCTTATATTGGTCTTTCATTGTCTAGTGCTCTTATACACGCATTTATTGATTCATTGTTTATCCTATTCGCCCTTTGTCACTTCATATCCAAAAGGGGAGAATGATGAAAGGGAGAGTAGATTGCCTATTGTTCTAATGTGGTTGGATGTTAAGGTTTATTTGCAGCCTTATTTACAGCCTCTCTACAACTCGATCTCAGTTCATCTTTTGGATTCATTTTATAGGAGAGATTTTCTTTGTAGTGTGTTTTGTCATGGAAGTGCCAAAGGGGGGAGATTGTAAGGACCAAATTCCAAAGTCTTCTTATTTTGGCAATTCCGTTTGACAAAACACATTTATATTGAGTTGTAATTTTATTATTTTTTTCTAATTTTCTAAGTAGCAAGTCTGTATAGGAATAGAGGTGGAAGGAATCTCTTTTATGTAATCTGAGGGTTAGTCGATCAATCGGTTTCCGTTGGGGTCAATCGGCTTCAAAAGAACAGTGTATGTCACATTCTGATCGTCTAGACCAATGGTGGGATCGATCGGCTTTTCAATCGGGCAGCTCCAAGTCGGTTCACCAAAGGACCGATCAATCGGTAACTGTGATCGATCGATATGTGCTATCTATATAAAATCGGCGTTATATTCTTTTTAGGGCATCGATTGACTGCAGCCTCCAAACATAACGTATACACTATTTTGAGAGGAGAAAAAACCCTAGACCTTTTGGGGATTGAATCTTTGAGCGATTACAAAGTTGATGGAATTTTAATCTTTCAATCGAAGCTCCAAGAGGTTTCTACATCAGTCTTCAATCAACTTCGAGTTCTTCCGGTGGATTTCTGGAAGAAGTTTTTGGAAGGCTTGTGCGATTCAAGGCTTCGGCGATCAAGATCACTGGGTGCGGTGTACGAGTGATTCGGCAGATGGTGCTTAGAATGTTGTGATCGAGGATTTACTTCGTTTGGAGAGGTATATCTGTAACTGCACAAGGTTTACAGGGATTCGATTCTTTCTCGTGGTTTTTACCCGTATTGGGGTTTTCCACGTATATCTGGTGTTCATCTGTTTAATTGCTTTCTATTGGTAATTGGTTCATATATCGATTGATGTTATTTTGTTAATGAGATAAAAAAAAACCTAGCAAATTATTAAACCTAGGCGATCTAGGATTTTTCATCTCACAATCTAGGATTTTTCATCTCACAACCCTTCAATTTTTCGTCTAGAAGTATCTGAACCGGTAATATATTGCTGCTAAATAAATTTATCATGGATATATCTTTTGAAGGAGAAACTATCGCAAAATATCGTTTGGATGGCCTCGACGAATCTGTGATCTTCTCAGAATTCTCATTGTGGTGTTATAAATCTATTTCGATTAAGTCGAACTCTGGGTTGTGTTCGAATAGTGATCAATATCTTCCCTTTGGCTCTGAGCCTCTGATACTGCTGTTGGTGGGACTACTTTGGCAAATGGCAATGGAACCCCTCGGAGAGGACATGTACTAACAGCACACAAGATTTTATTAATCAATACAAATGTAGATACAAAATCAAACAATCTCACATTCACTCACGACTCGTCTCTCCGAGATACAAAAACTGAACCAAACCTGTTACATTGAAGTCTCTCTTTGTGATTACAAATGAAGTCCCACATGTTGTACTGAAGCCATACACACATACTAATGTACAAGTTTCTAACAACACCCTTTACATTTGAACTAGTGACCTTGTTTCCAAATAATCGAGCTATGGCAGTAAGCAAGGTTTTGCGGCATTCTTGTAGTTATATACTGCTCCATCCCATGTTAGCTTTGTGTGCGTTTAGTTGTTGATGCAAAGAGCCTTCCTCTCACGACCCCGGCCCGAACGTAGGGTTGGTCGAGTCATCATGACCTACCGATTTGTCTACTGCTTACTCGAGGCCTCTTTATTTGTTTAAAAAGTAATCATCTTGGAACTTCAGATCGAGCCACTATATTACAACACAAGTATTCTTCAAAGAGGGCGTTTTAACAACATTTCCAAAAGAAACAAAAGCCATGTCCTGGGGTAGCAGCAGCTCCATTTCTATTCTCATTGATTTGTAGGAAAATATATTAATTTTCATAAGCTGAACTCTCTTGCGTGATACAAGGAGTAGAGTTGCATGTTTTTATCACCGAAAAAGTTCATAACGTACCTAAATGAATACTTGCATGCATAATTTTGAATAAATGATCATATGATATTTAAGCCAACAGCTTATACTTTCAGTAAGGGAGCTGCCCTTTTTCTATGTAAGAGGGTCAAGTCACGAGACTAAGTCATGTACAAAACCATAAAATTGTGTCCACTATGTTAGTTACAAAAGACAGTGGAGGGCTTCTCACCAAATCTCACCTTTCAGTGAGAATGGTAAGAAATAAATGACATAACAAACACAATATTTTTAACCTTATACTCCTACCTCATAACAAGTGAGATTCCCAATTCTTTTTTTCTTTAATTTCCACATCGTTTCTCACCATCCAAGGGGCTGTTAGCTCAACCTACATAAACCCACTTGATTAAAAACCTCACAACTAATTCCATCTAATCGACAAATGATCCTGGTTAAAGAAAAAAACAGATTTGCCTCTTGCTAGATAACCTCACACGAATGAACGGGAATAGTGTTGGGATTGTGAAGCAGCAACAAAAAGGTTTGTGATAACATACTTACAGCTCCTTCAATTGTTCCGGGGGTTGACATAATTACTGAATCGATAACAAGGTCTACTCCAGGATAAGGCCCTTCCAAATAAAACACAATCTTTTTGTCGGGCAAAGTCGACAGTGAAAAATTGCCTTCCAATGTTTGCCATTGGTCTCTCGTGACGGAAGTTCTGCAAATTCGTGATTTTCTTTAACAATTCATTCAAACAAATACTCAAACACCATCGTTCAGTTAATAGACAAAATCATATAGATTTGATCTTACTTTCCAATGCACTCATAGGTAGTTCGTGCATCTCGAGATTCTAATCTCAGGTTGGTCTCGACAATATCAGAGCTCCGAACAGGACCGGAGGCACGAACACGAGCAGAAACCGTGTAGGTAAGACCAGCGGAAACCTTTTCTGTGATATCTTGTTCCAATCCTTGCCATCTTTTGGTACGGTTAGTAACAACAGCGTGATTTCCCCCCTGCCCGTCCAGAACTAGAGATGCATCACAAGTGTTTGCGCTCCATGAATAAAGGCCACCGGAGAAATCATGGTTCACTAAAATATTGGAAGCAACGTCGTCGCTTGAATTGTTCATGTTGGGTTTGGTATCTGTGGAAAGTACGGCCGGTTTTAGTTCATCCAAGCACCAAATGTTGGTATGACACTATGACCATATCCCTCAAACCAAATTGAAGAATCAAATATATATTGAGCTATCACCTAACTTTCTTATTGTTTCCCTCCTTGATTAAGTTAGTATACATACCCAGAATTCAGAATCCGAGGGAACTAGATACCCATATATATTACTCCTTTCGACCCATATTGTTGGTCATGTTCAGATTTCGATGCAATTTTTAAACTTGTTCATATCTTTCAACCTATAATGTATTGTATGTGCAATATGAATCTTATTTGATAGATCTCATACAAAGTTTGTGATATCTTTAAAAAATTATAGATTGAAAAATATGAATAGTTCAAAAATTGCATCGAAATTCGAATAGGACATTTGGGACAGATGGAGTATTAGGGAAAGTTTGTGTACACAGTTTACATGCATATTCTGATGCACGTGAGACCTTTATTATTTTCTGCATTCACTTGCATATCAAAGAGTTTCAGGCATTTATCTCTCTCTCTCTCTTTCTCTCTCTCTCTCTCTCTCTATATATATATATAGACCGGTTTCCCTCACACTTAAAATAACACAAAAAATGACACCTCACTCTTCCGGGCCCTACTGTGAAGTTCTGAATCGTTGATCTTGTTTAAATGAGTAAAATAAGAGGTCCTGCAAAATTTCAGTTCAATCGGATATCGGTAAATGCTTGATTCAAACAGTTTTAAAAACATTGTTTCCTGTCACAGTTTTTGCAAAACTGGTTGGATCAACCACTTTTCGATATCCGATTGAGCTGAAATTTTGCAGGACCTCCTATTTTACTCATTTAAACAAGATCAATGGTTCAGAACTTTACAGTGGGGCCCGAAAAAGTGAGTTTCACAAATTTGTGTGTTATGTTTTGTGTTATTTTAAGTGTGAGGGGAACCGGCCCCATATATATATAGCATAACGATAGCCTTTTTGGCAATCAACCAAGTGTTCTTTTTTTGCACGCACCTCGATTAATTTTAGGCCCTGAAGTTAATAACCTAGCAACCCTTCAGTGAGCCATTGAAATGTTTGGTCTCCATCAAATTCGAACATTTAATCTAATGAAAGACAAGCACTTATTACTCTCTCATACGTACCCACTTGGCCAAAACCCTTCGGATTAGCAATCGACCCATTGTTGGACAGATATTATCATTAATTTCACTTCCCATGCCCGTATGCAAATGTTAAACGTTTCAACTTCCCTAATCTTATCATTCATGGCTTTGACAAATAAGCCGCATTTTTTCCTTCCTAATGACAAAAATTAATAAGTACCCACAAAAAAAGAGAAACACCAATTACTTGGTTCGATCTTAGTACCTATATAGGGAATACAATGGTTTTATATGTGGCATGAGTGGCAGATAGAGTTTAAACATGGGTGGTGCTTGATGTGTTACTGAGAAAGGGCCCGGTATGAGACACTTTTTATAAATAGAATTTTATCAACCAAAGACCAAAAAGGGGCATACCCCATATCATGAAACAACTAGCTCAAAAAGAGAAAAGTACAATAATACATATACAACAAAAGTCTCCAACATACTCACATGAGATGTTGAGTCCACACACACTTGAGTGTGAAGTGTATGTGTACTCCACACACCATGTGAGTGTGTTGGAGCCATGTTGGAACTCAGCGACCACTAACACTTTCTACAGCCTAGGAAACCTAGACAACAACGAAACAAAAACAGAAAACAAAACACCCACACACAGCCTTCAAACAATATCAAAGACCCTAACTGGAATGTTCCAAACAGAGCCAAGGGCCAAATTGGTATTAGTCTTTTTATTTCTCGCCGTGTTGTATACTTCCTGATATATAATACTCCCTTCATCCCCAAATTTTAGTCTCAGTTCTATTCTAATCGGGAAAAAAAAAACTACTTATAACTTTAAATCGGTAATGAATTTTATATTCAATATCGATCTTGTTTAATGGATTTCAATTAGTTTCATAAGACAATCTTTTCAAAATCATGTAAAACAATGTAAATTACGAGATATAATCAATTAAAAAAGGACATGAACTTCCAAAATTGACCAAAATTTAGGAACGGAGAGAGTATTCAGTTAGGCACAAAGCAATTAAGTGGTGGCAGGATTTGGATTACTCAAGGATTATTCATTTCGAGATTTTTAGAGAAATCATTATTGTATTTATTTATACGTTGTAGGCCAATCATGGGTTCATTGGAGACTTGTCATTTGTACATGTATCGGGTACGTGATCAATTCCGCTATGTTGAGATATTTTGGTCATTTTGATGTATGTGTGTATTTTACTTAGAATCTGTTCTTTCGATTGGCCTGATTAATAGAATATCATGGTCTCTCTATATCGATATGTAGGAATATATTTTTTTTTTTTTACTTGTTCGGCTCAGTTTCCCACTTGATTTTATATCTTGATACAATCAACCCTTTATCAAGTGAATTTTATCAAGTGAAGAAGAAATTTGGATAAAATCTCAGATTTTTAGTGTAAAAATCTGAGATTTTATCAAATTTTTTTCATTACTTGATAAAATAAAGTGTAGATTTTATCAAGATTTGATAAATCAAGTGGGAAACTGGGTCTTAGTGTATTTTACTTTGGTTAGGGGCTTTCTTAATTCCTTTACAAAGTTCGGTTACTGAAGTGGGACCTAGTATGGATTCCAAATAAAGTAATGGTCACCCGCTACTTAAGTTATTGAATAAAGGGTCTTGCTAACATGTGCTTAATGAGCACACAATTAGTGGATTTGGGATACCCATAGTGGGACATGGGGTTCCCGTAGTGAGTCAAGTCACTACATCCCCGTAGTGACCTCAATTGTGGGTCCTCTAAAATATTCATTTGAAATCGGAACCGTTCATTTTTTCATGAATGTTGAGCACATCATGGGTACAAAAAATTATGATTATCGAAGATAGGTAGACCCACAATTGAGACAAATTTGTCTTAAAGTGTATTCTCCAAATGATATTGGTCATCCATATAAATGGTACCAGAACATATGGCTACCAATATTCAATTAATTTGATTTTTTACATGAATGATCTACTTAACGTACCCAACACATTGTACGGTTCCGATCCCAAATATAGATTATAGAGGACCCACAATTGAGATCACTATGAGAATGTAGTAACTTGGGTCACTACGGGGGATTTGGGGTACCCGTAGTGACCCAAGTCACTACATCCCCGTAGTGACCTCAATTGTGGGCCATCTATAATCTATATTTGGGATCGGAACCATACAATTAGCACACAGTACAGAAAAAAACACAAACTCCAATACATCTTTTACACTTTTCAATTCAGTTTCAAAGATTTCAATACACTTTTTACGCATTTCAATACATTTTTTCAACCTTATTGTGTACTTATTGAGCACACGTTAGCATTTAAAACATCCTTGGACCTTGATATGTGCATATTTGTGTGAGTTGGCTGGACTATATCAAAAGCAATAACTATATTTGGTTCACGTAATATTAAAATTATAAAAATAAAAATGCAGTGGGCCCCATGCCACCAATGGGCTTAATGTGGCTCCACCACTTACTATGAGTCGTACTTGGATCACAGCTGTTTCAAGATTGGATTAAGAACTTACAGCTGTTCGATTGAGTAGTTTGTTTTGAGGTTATCCAAAATCATATTTTAAAAGTGATGAATAATTAGGATCATTTGTGTGAAACTCGGAGTAGACCTACAAATGCACAATCCATACACTATAAAATAAAGTATGTGAAAATGGCAATTGCTACGAAGCTTCCCAAGCGGCTTGGATGTTCACTCACCACCAACTGCCATTTGATTTCTTTCTTTTTTCCAAGCTCACCCACTCAAATATGTCCACCCACTTCATATGGGTCTCTCTCCCTAAACTTGGAATTTGGTTTTCCTGGTTATCAAGATCAAAAAATACTTATTAGGTTAAATTTAATTTCCACCCCTTCAATTTTATCCCAAATCACACTATGCACCCCTTTACTTTCCCAAACCACACTGCACTCACCTATAGATAGTTTTTCTCCAACTTTAGGATAGCTTATTCACAAGGACTGCAGACGTTCCAAGCTAATAATGCACTCATAATATCTCAGCAAATTACGTATTAAAACGCATGTTCCATGCTATGCTACATTTCCAAACCTTCATTTCAAACTAATAATGCACTAATATCTCAGCAAATTACGTATTAAAACGCATGTGCCAAGCTATGCTACACTTTCAAACCGAAGATTTTGGTGATGCAATGCTTTCTTACTTATTTCATTAGTTGTTTTTGTTTTTCTTTTTTATCGGCTATTTCATTACTAGTTACTGTCAAATAACGACATAAATGTAAGTGGCTAATAATGGAGGTTTAATAGCACAAATGAAGTAGAAAAAATTGTCAGAAAATGCTTGTAAAAATGTATTGTTTACCAAAAATTACAAAATAACCTTCTATATTTTGGATTTTATCTATCTAGTCAAATATACTCCAAGCTTTATCTACACAAGTCTACCCCGCCTTACCATAATTTAAGACATGTGGCAAACTGCATTCCTATCTCATTCCTCATAAACAAAAGACATGTCATTGAAGATAGCATTTGAACTCTATATATCACTAGTACTTGTATGGACAACAATTTGGATTCAGTTCCGGGTTACCTGGGTATTCTCGGTCTTTTAGAAACTTTTTAGCTTCCTCTTAGTTTTTGAATGATAGCCAAACAAAATTAGAGCTGGGAAGATTTGGCTGGGATGCATCTCCTCAAAATTGAGTCCTTTGTCTTGTGGCACACTAATTCTATAGAGGAGCTCATTTGACCAGCAAAGAACTCTGAGGCAGAATCAAGCCCACCTGTATCTACCAAGAGGCATAAATTAGAGAGAGTATCATATTTTTGCCGAAATACATAATATGACATGGAATGGCTTGTATGATCCCAGCGCGCCACCGGGTAATATATCTATTACTAATATGAACAGGACTTCTTGCTCAGTTGTTCGTGTATCAGTGCTTAGGTGCTGGGAGGTTTTCTGTTCGAGCTGACAGAATTCGATATCCTGTGTAATTTTCTTACTTAACTAACATACCAATTAGTATTTCACCATGCTGGTGCTTGGAATTCCTTGCTTAATGCCCGGGTTAAATGGATGGTGGAAGTTTAAGATCAAGTTTTCAACTTTCCACCACATGAGAGTGATGAAACATAAAGGGCTAACAAAACCAGTTCTTTCAACAGAACCCCACAAACAGAGAGGACCATGTGTTTATTCCTTTTCTTCAAATTTACAATGGTAATCAACAGATCAAGCCCATCGAACCTTTTTCATTTACAAGAATTTAGTATTGTAAAGTCACCAACAAGAATTTCATCTTCTCTTGTCACAAACTACAGATCAATAGATACCACTAGAGGAGACTCGCCGTTGTCGACCACGAATGTTTTGGAAACCTTCTTTGCACCAACAATTTCCACTGCATAGCTCCCTCGGAACCCTCTAAACTCTAATTGGCCTTGTTCGTCGATATGTCCGTCGACTTGAGACATCCACTCTTGCTTAAGCGAAAGGAGCCTTCTACCGGCTTCGTTCAGGTCCCCTTCGGCATTCACCAAATGTGAATTCTCCCGAAACATAGAAAGCTCCCAAAACCCCCACAACATTACTCCCTCCACCGCCGGATGAGCAAACGCTTCACGAAGCATAACTTCCAAATCATCCCCCCTAACGTACTCATTAATGGATACCACGTCGAGCTCGGTGAACCATATTGGAAGACCGAGAATACCCAGCTTATCCAATGCAGAACAGACAATGGGACCCACCGGGTTATTTATGTGTCCTTGAATTCCAACTCCTCCCACCGGGGCTCCCTGTTCTTGAAGATCGAGGATTTGCTCAATATACTTTTCCGGAGAGGATCGAGTGTCATTTCCGTCCTCAACACTGTAATCGTTCACGAACAAGGTCGCAAGGGGATCTAGTTGGTTTGCGGTTTTGAACATATTTGTGCGTATGTCTTTTCCCAGGTGGTCTTGATAAAAAGATCCGTGAAGCATCTCGTTGTTCACATCATAGTGTTTGAACTTCCCTTTGTATCTGGTGAGGAGGCTGCTTAGACGGTTTTGAACAGCTTTCCTCAAGTCATCTGTGTTTAAAGATTTTATCCATGATTGAACCGTGTTTTCAACTTCCCAGAAGATGCAGTGGCCACGGGCTTCAATGTTGCGGCTCTGACATAAGGTCAAGAGGTCATCAGCGTCTTTGTAGTTGAACTTTCCTTGTTGTGGCTCCGTACAGTACCACTTCAGCTCATTTCCAAAAACAGCCCAATTGAAATTTTTTGTGAAGAAATCAACGAAATCTTCATTGTCTATGTTGGATCGGTTTATACATGAGCCAATGGGGAAGCTATTTTGTGTTTGTGTTACTTTCACAAACGTGCCAACCAGACTGCTCGAGTCTGATCCGGAGAATTTCAAGATGACATCGCGCTTGCGTATCTGCATGCAAAAAGGAAGGGAATTCTTGCTTGAGTAAAAGACGAGGAGAATGGTCTAAAAAAAAAAAAAGAACAGTAACAAAGATTCGCTCTTAATACAACTTAATTCATGAACTCAAACGAAACATGCTAAATAGTCAAACAAATAAAGCAAACCTTCCAATTTGTCAAGGGTAATTGATCATAACAATGGTGCTTAATTACCTCCCCGGCTTCCCTTTTTCTTAACCGGGTTATCAAAGGCTATAGTTGTTGAAGTAAAACATATCAAAACACACGAGCCCAATATCAAAAAGTTTTGTCGAAAGAAGATACTCATCTTCCCTTCAGTTTTTTGGAAACATGTAACTTGTAATCTGAAGTATACAACTCTTCTTTTTTGTTCTTTAATAAATTCAATTTTTACCAAAAAGCTTTCCCAGCAGCAAAAGCAGCCTTGGAAACTGAATAACAGAGAGCTTGCAAAAGTAAAGCATGAACTTCTTCTTGTAAAGTGAAGACTTAACAACAGATTGGAATGAGTCAATAGTGTGTAGACTTTCAAAAGGGCTTAAAATTATGAAGCCACAAGGCACTTTGGTGACTTTTCATTCCTAGTCTAAAATCCTACTTCAACACTAACCATAAAACACAAAAACAAACCTTGTCAAGAAATTACCTTATCTGTCTGCCTCTTCAAATGCCTGAACCTTGCCTGTCGGTCAACCGGGAAAATTTGGAGTCCAGCAAGCATCACGTCCACACCTGAAGCAGGACCTTGCACAGAAACCATTACCTTGTCTGGTTTCTTCTCAATTCTAAAAGACCCACCGATTTCATGCCATGTGTCACCATTAACCTCAACTTGACACCCGTTAAGCCACTGGTTGTCCACACTAAATGCAACACTCACTTTTTGGGGTCCGCTTGTCCCAGAACCAATTCGCACCCATGCGGATATTTGGTACGTCAAATAAAGTTGCAGCTTATCGGTGATCATTTGAGCCGGACCCATCCATGTTTGGGTGCGATTGGTCACAAGAATGTACCTACCGCTTAGGGGCTCGTGGGCTCGTAGGGAATCTCTTGCCATTGGAGGAAGTATATGTGGTGACCCGATTTGAACACTTAAAGTGCAACTGCCAAGGGGAAACCACTGGGTGGTGCCATCATAAAGGCTGCTGTTGGTGATTATGTTAACCCCAAAAGCTGGATTCTACAACAAAAGAAAATCTATTCAGATCAACAATGATTAAGATTTTGTATTTGTGGAGTGTAATTAGGGAACATACAAATCTAACGATAGCATTAGTTTTTTGGGATAAAATAGTGTACAAACATCTAAAACTTGTGATATGAATCTCAAAATCAACCAACCTCAATAACAGGTGGAGGAGAAGGAGGGACTTTCTCAGCATGCTTTACAACTAAGCTATTGAGGAGAATATCAGTGCCAGGAGGAGGGCCTTCTAAATAAACTACCACCTTTGATGGGGAAGCATTAATGAAAATTTTCCCCTGCAACTGTACCCAATCTTTGTCTGTCACCTGCGCTCTATATAAGAATTCAGCGACTTAAGTACACTACGGTACAGTGAAGAAAACTTCCAACATCAACCATGTTGCAAGTACGCAACGAAAAAGATCCAAGAATTCCAGCAAATCAAAATAAGGCCATAACTGTTGAGTACATACACAGTGAAATACAAATGTTTATACATACAAATACTTTGGACTCTTTACATGACTCTAAACATCACTACTCACACTTGACACTTGCAACTTTAGGCACACTCCTTGTACTCACTCACTTGGTGGTCTCTCCCCACTTGGTTTCTCTCCCACCCAAGTGGTGCTCTCATCACCACCTTGGTGGTACTTCCTCACCACACTCCTCAAATGAGACCTTTCATCCTTTATATAGGTATACATTACATTCTAGAATATCCTAGGCTCATTCACTTCTATCATGTTCTAGAAAACTCCGCACAAGTCTATTGTCTTCTTGAACTTTACGGAATCTTCTGGATCACTTTAGGTTCTCCCACATTCTAGAACCTTCTAGGATGTTCTAGTACTTTCCTCAATATTCTACACGTTTTCATGTAGAATATTCTTAAACTACAGAGAGTAAGTGTTGACTCTCAACAATAACAAGTGTCCCATATCAATCTGAATTTTTTTAAAAACTGTAAGGTCCGTAAGTCGTGGTCTCTTTTTGTTGGCAATTCCACAACAAAACATATATTTGTGTGTATCCCCGTTTATCGAGTTGTAATTTATTTCCATTTTATGTTTAGAAAGTCTGTTTAGAAAGTGGAAGGAAATCAACGTTATTCTGTATTGAGATATCGAGTTTTAAGGTAAGTCGTGGGATTTGATATGCAGTGAGCTATCTATGTATTTTCAGCAGTACTTGAGCAATGTGGACAATTTCTGCAGCTTATAAATATGAGGCTTATTAGGGTTTTGCATCCATCGAAAAGAAGACAACCGCCAAGCACTTCAAAACCTCAGAAAACATTCACGGGGTCTTCGTTTGTGTTTCTTGAAGTACACATATGATCAATTGATCACCAAGCAATAAGATTAACTTCAAGAAGTTTCTTCAAAACTTTGATTCTATTACTTGAGGAGCTCTTCCAGTGGATTCTGGAAGTATCTAGGAGGACTTGAGGATTCAAGGCATGCGGCAATCAACCACTTGGTGCAGTGTACCTGGATTCGGCAATTCGATCTTTGGTCAATCAGTGAGGATTCACGGTTGTTTTAATTAAGGTCGTTTTGTAACTGCACAATGATGGTTTTTAGTGTGTTGATTTCCTCCCGTGGTTTTTTTCCCATTTAGGGGTTTTACACGTATATCTTGGCGTTATGTGTCTGATTGCTCTCGTTTTCTTGATTGATTGATTTTATTGATTGGTGAGTTTTTTTCAATTGAGGGTTAAAACTTGGCAAATCTACAAACCTAGGTGATCTAGGATTTTTTTCCACCATCTCTCCAAAAACCAATTTGTTTTAGGAGAGTGGGTGAAAAAGCGGTCCGAAAAAAACTTATGTGGTTAGACAGGAAAGTTCGACCGAAACAAAAATATCGAAGACGTATACCTAGACATGAGGATTCCAAGTACAAAAGCAAGGTAGCAACTTATACAATCAAAAAGGATTTTGGACAAGTAGTAATGACAGCCTCCACCATCTTATGCACCATACTACGCCAAATTGCAGAACTTGCAAATCTTAGACAATCTTATATTGAAGTATGAAAGCCAGAGACTGATGAACACAATTTGCAGACATAAAAATTAAAAAGGAATTATCCATAGAGATGACAAACAGTCCAAGGAGACCACAGTATAGACTATAGAATACCAATTATCAAGGTTATTCAAAGTAATAACCTAACATAAGGTGGAAGAAACTAACTTGGTAATGCCTATGTATTGTTCACGGGAATCTGGTGTCTGAACCCACAATGTAGCCCGGACCTCTGAATTGCTGACATTGTTACCAAATATACGAACTATGGCAGTAAGCTCATAAACAAGCTTTCGCTGCAATCTTGCACTTATCTCCTGCTGAATGCCGTTCCAGCTCTGCGTGCGTTCTGTTGCTGATGCAAAGAACTTTCCAGACATTGGCATTATTTTCCCATCTCCCATTGAGTCATTTAAAGCAATCTTGCAGCCTCTTCCAGACCAATTGTTAAGGCCATCCTCAAATTTAGGGTTTAGTATAATGTTTTCATCTCCAGAGGAAACACATCCAGTGCTTGTATCCTATCAAATTGGAAAGGAAGATACATGAAGAAGCTATTCTGTCGTGTAAAAACATAAAAATCTTGTTCACTGCATTAGTTCCCGAAGAAAGTAGAATAACATCCCCTTTGGATGGTGAGAAAAGAAAGGACTGGGGAACAATAATGAGAGATAACATGAACCAATAAAAAACAATCATTTCCCTTCATTTGTCACCATTTCTTATCATGTCTCGCTTCCTTTATTCGTCCAAACAAGTGATGAATTCTCATTCCTTTCTGTTCTAATAATTTCTTACCATCCAAACCCACCTGGTTAAAAAACATAGACTTCTAATTCAATTTAGTCGACACATGATCCCATTTTGCTACTTGATAGGAATCATCTCACTCAAATAAATTGTAAAAGAACTTAACAAACTTCACTTTTGATCGTTTTGGGGCAAATGATCACTATGGACTCTGTGAGTAGGTCTATCGAGGATATGGCCCTTCCAAATGAAATACAATACGGTCAGGCAAAGCTGACAGTTGGAACATGCCTTCCAGTGTTTCCCGCTGATCTTTCGAAACAGAAGATCACATGGCTCCATTCAGAAAAAAGGAAAATAAAATTTTGATTACTTTCCAGTGAACCTGTCGGTAGTGGGTGAATGGTGGAATCCTAGTTTGAGTGTGGCCATGAAATCAGCTGAGCTCTTAATGGGGCCTGAGATGCCAACACGAGCATAAACTCTGTAGGAGGGACCCCAGAAACTTTTCCTGAGACATCCTGTTCTAATCCTTGCCAATGTTTGTTTCAATTGCCGATTAGTAATAACAGCATGATTTCGTCCTGGCTCAGCCGGAACTACAAACGAGTGACAGCAGTTGGGATGCCATGAGTCAAGCCCTCTAGAGAAGTCATGGTTCACTACAATATTAGAAGCAAGAGTGCCCCCTGAGTTGTTCATGTTTCCGTCTGATCGCTGTTGAACTAAGGGTTTTAGTTCAACCACCAAACGTTGGTATGAGACATGACCTCAACGCTGAAAGATGAAATTCTCTCAGACTATCACTGACCTTTCTGATTTGATTCCACAAATACACACAAGGATATTATAGCAATCAAACTAGTATATGCACACAATGACATTAATTTGCTTCACCTGTACTGCAAGCAAACGTTCTAATTTCTAACTTCCCTATTGTCTTCACAGTAATTGGTTTCGAAAACTAAACCACTGGAATAATTCGCAATAACAATCTAAATTGAACCCTCCCTTTTAACCAGTCATGCCCATAATATGAAATTTTGAAGTTTAAGACTGCTGCCAACATCAGTTCATTGTTTTTGGTGACAGTAACAACATTTAGCTTCTAAACTCTTTGATTTTTCATATTTTCTAATGTAACAAAAAAAAGTAGAGGGGACGACCAACGCATTGCAACCATCCCTGAGCATTGATCAAAGGGGGCATAGGCAGGCAGGCAGGCCAGCAACACGGAGTAACGCACGAGGGGATTTGAAAAACACTCCTCAACATGGATTTCTGCCATAGCCCAACTTAGTCCGACCAAAGGCATGGTCAACATAAGCTGGCCCGGACACCATAGTTTTTGTTTTTAATTACAAAAAAAGAAAAGAAAAAAAGAGCATAGTGACAAGGAGCTGGTAACCTATATCTAATGTAAATCTCCTCAAATGACCCACAAAAATCTCTCAACTCTAGACACTAACCTTGTCTGCTGATTTATTCAAATTTGCGAATCTGTGCTTGACCATCTAACATCAGGTAGCTCAATCGAAGCAACGAAAGATACACAAGAACGAAAAATGGAAAGATAACCCAAAAAGTGAGGGAACCAGACAGACCGTACCTCAGAGTTCAAGTTTCCGGCAATCCATGTCGATGGGTTCTCCATAGTTTCTCCCATGGATACCTGAACACAACCACAGGAACAAGAAAAACCTGTTAAATAAGACTGATCCCAACTGGGTATGAAACAGAGTATTTTCGAAGAATACCTGTGATTTGCTGTGACTCCGATTTGTTGGTGAGACTCGACCCTTGAAGCACCAAGTCGATAGCTTTCTCATTTATATACAAAACCCACTCTGGGTTTTGGAAATTTAAACAATTTGAAGTCAACGAATAGCTTGCGTCCATCTAAACCCACCAATCAATCAAACCCCTTTCTCACATTTCGTAAAAATTAACACCATTTTCCCTTCACTTCAAGAAAATCCCACTTTGTCGGAGTAATCCAAAAACCAGATTACCCAGATGAAATCAAATCCAATTTTCTTTTGTCAGAATTAGACTCTAAGCCTGCTTGTTTTGGATTGATGAGCGGGATAACTGAGGCTTTCAGATTGGATATGCCTTCTTGAACGCTTGAATGCTTGAATTGAAATGAAAGTTTTATGGGTTTTATAGGCTACTTCATTCAGGTAAATGTATTACCTTGCTGCCTCTATAATCTTTTCAGTAACAAGGAAACTTGGTTTACAATAATTCTTTGGTTAGGTGAAAACTAGCTTCCATTCATCAAAGAAAGGCCCAGTTTCCCGATTGATAAAATCTTCAAGAAAAAAATCTGATTTATCAAACTTTTCTCCCCACTTCATAAAATCAAAATCAAGTGGGAAACTGGGCCAAAGAATATAGGGGTTGGTCTTTCTCTCTTTTAACTTTTTTTAATAGTATATTGTGCTGTCTTACTTAATTTTTTGGAAGGAGAAATGTATCAATCAAAAGAAAATGGTATTTCTTATTGGCTAAAAAAAAAAAAAATTTGGTACAACTAACCTACAATGTGCCAATTTTACTATCTTTTTAGCTTATTTTGAGATTGCTTGGTTTATGCTTTTGTCTCGTTTCTGTATTGAAAGACGAAATTGGAAATTCCAGTAATAATAGATTAGTACATACCCAGAAAAATTGCCCAAAAAATACCCCGAAAATTATAATGAATGGTTCAGATTTACTTGGAAAGGAATCTCCACCATTTATTGTAGTTTTTTTCCGGGCAACATTTCTTGGCACTTATCATTTTCCATATCAAAATACTTTCATGAATGTTATTACATTTTTCTCAGATATCTATGCACTTCTACTTATTATCCTTTGCCTTTTGGACTAAGGTTAGCATTTTCCATAAAAGAAAAACCAAACCGAGCCTTATGTCTCAAATCAATTGGGGTCGGCTACATGAATCTTTTTCCTCCATTGAGCTCTGTCAAGTGCTACTTGCTTACTTAGTTCTAGTAGACTCAAATACTTGCGTACTACCGCATCTAATGTCAATTTCGGTTTTCCTCTCTCCGGAGCATTTGCTACCCAAAGCTATCATATCCGGTCTCTTAACTACTGCACTACCTGCATCCGCTAGTCTACGATAGATATGCTCAAACCATCCTATTTTCCCTCAACTTCTCCTCTATAGGTACTACACCTACTAGAGGTGTGCACGGGTCGGGTCGGGTCGGGTTTGGCCTCCACCCGCCACCCGATCCATACTAGTCGGGTTTAGAAAGTTCGGACCCGAGATCGACCGACCCTCGTGGCAGAACCGCCCGAAAGTGGGGTTTCGGTTTTTCGGGTGGGTCGGTCGGGTTGATCGGGTTTGCATCAGTGAAGAGCAAAATGGAGACAACCAAAACCCAGGAAATCAAAATCGTTTGAAATGAACTACTGCAGATCAAAAAAAAAAAAAGGTACTGAAATATAGAGCAGGTTTCAAAATGGAGCCGTTCAACCCAAGTAAACACCAAAATCTTTTGAAACTGAAAAAAGCACAGTGAATCACCTCGATCGATCTCAAGACTTCGTTGGAGAGAACGAGGGAAACTTCGTGAGAGGGAGAGAGACACTTCGTGAGAGTTGCAACCTCGATCATGAAAGACAGAGAGAGGATGCGAGAAGATGAAGGCCGTGTAAGGTGGACGGTGGCCGATCGGCATGGAGGTGGATGGAGGCGGAACGATAGCCTCCAATTTACGCAGGAGAAGGTCAAGGTTGGTGGCTGCCGTGAATATAAGAGAGGGATTAGGTCATCTGGGTAAATAAACGGCTGGGATTGGGCTGAGGTGCTGGACATCATTAACACGTGTAGATCACTTTGAGCATCTATTGAATAGATAGTCGGATCGGGTCGGGTTAGCCGGGTTCGATTGAGTAGAACCCGAATCCGACCGAAACTTATTAAAATCTCATAGATCTGACCTGTACCCGCCCGATGGCTATGCTTGAACCCATCTGAATGCGTTCGGGTCGGGTCGGGCGGGTTTGGCGGGTTGGTCGGATCTTTGCTCACCCCTAACACCTACCATCTCGCGGACTGTTTCATTTCTAATCCTATCTCGTCTAGTCCTACCACACATCCACCTCAACATTCTCATTTCCGCTACACATCTTGTTCACCTGCTATTTTTTACTAGGTCAGCATTCTGTCCCGTAAAGCATCGCTGGTCTTATGGCAGTTCTGTAGAATTTTCTCTTCAATTTTGTGGATACAACCCTGTGACAAAGTACACCAGTAGTGTTTCTCCACTTGAGTCACCCCACTTGGATCCTATGGGTCACATCATCTGCAATATCTCCATCATGACTAATATAATAAAGCCTAAATACTTAAAATGATCACTCTTTGGAATGCACCCCAAGTTCCCAACAATGGAAGATTTGTTTCTTCACCATTTGGTCTATGGGAGGCCATACAGATTTCAATTTCAGTTAGAGGAATGACATGCAAAAAGTTCAAATTACACACAAGTGGTGCAAAATATAAGTTAGGCTTCATATTAGGGGAGTCCACGGATCGGTTCCGGGCGGTACGAATACTGATTTGATCCGAACCGCTCAGAGCGGATTATGGTTTGTAAGAT
This sequence comes from Gaultheria prostrata, assembly GCA_036023075.1. Taxonomy (NCBI): domain Eukaryota; kingdom Viridiplantae; phylum Streptophyta; class Magnoliopsida; order Ericales; family Ericaceae; genus Gaultheria; species Gaultheria prostrata. Next base: position 32,227 of record JAXBDA010000774.1, on the reverse strand, counting down.
CTGGAACCATTCGTAGGTAACAGATCGGTTCCAGATCGGGCGGATTTGGCAGATTAAAGAAGGATTATTGGGCGGATCGAGCAGATCGAACCCGATCCGAACCGTATCCATAACTGCCAGCCAAGGAATTCTCGATCCATAACCATTTGTTACATTCATGGATGGGTTAACGGACGGATCAGATTGGGCGGATTGGATGGATTGAGCGAATCGGATGATCCGCTGGACAACCCTACTTCATATAGGTAAACTGAACTTAAGCTGTGTTTGGAAGTCTGAAAACGAAAGAGGAAATTATAGAATAAAACAAAAGAATATTCCCTCTTTTATTTGGTTTTACAATATAGTAGTAAGAAAAATAAGAAATTGCAAGGGAAAAGGCAAAAAAAAAAAGGTACGAAGGAAAATTCACTCTCACTTCTTTTTTTTCTTTCTTCTTGCTTTCAAGTATTTTCTTTTGTAAGTACAAGCAAAGCAATGATTATAGACGAAAAGTCTAAATACCTAGAAAATTGTCCAGAATTTGAAATCAGTGACTCAGATTCATTCAAATTCGGAGAACAATACTAACTAAACGTTACTTCTCTCTCTAGAAACTTTTCACCTCCCTTCCCTTCCTAAAAACCCATACCAGATTTGCCGCTTGGGGGGGGAGGCGCCGCCCTCCTTCCTCCTCCCCTCAGGCACCCTTTCTCCCTTCCCTCTAACCATCTCTCTCTCCATTCCTAACCCCACCATTCCTCTTTCTCTGATCTTCTCTCTTCTTTTATCCAAAAATGATAGGCAACAAGCAGCGTTGGACGGCAGCTTCGGAGTGGTGGTCTTCATCGACGGCATGGCTCTCACTTCCGGGTTTTCTGGGGTTTCTTTACCTTTTTATGAGTGACTCTATTTGGGACTCTCAGTCGTCGATGAGGGTGCATCCTTAGCGGGTTTCCGGTGAGGTCTCTCTTATTCTTGTCTTCTCCTTCTCCCCATCTATTTTTTCGACCCCCTGATCTTAGGCCGTAGTGGGTCTTCCGGTTTCATCTTTGCCATGGTTGCTCGTTCTCTCATCCCAAGTGCATCTCCGACCGTTTCTCTGTTGGGAGTTACGGTTTCGCTTAATGGCAAGGATCTGTGCGGTGGGAGTGGTGATCGTCGTGGTCTCCCGCTACGGTTGTCGGTGAGTTCCGTAGTCTTTGTTTAACGGCTTGTGGAGCTTCCGAGATAGCTTGGGCTGGTTGTCGTCGGCTTTGCCACTTCAGGGATGTACCAATGGTGGTGCGGTGGGTCTGAGGTGGTGGTGGTCGTCGGGTTGCGTTGGTGGTTGTCAGGAACTTTGGCGGCGGTGGCGGAGGATGTTTTGCAATAGGCTTAGCCGCTTAGGGTTAGGTTTTGGGTTTTCTAGGGGTTGGACCTTGCCCACTTGTTTGGGCTAGGTTTTTTGTGCTTTATTGTTGTATCTGGGCTTTGTAGGCCTTCGGGTGTAATTTTCAATGTTTTATTAGGGCTTTCAGGCCCATGGGTGTAAGGGCTTTGCCCTTTGGGTGCTCCAACCTTTGGTTGGATCTTGTTTCTCCCGCTCGATGTAACCTTTGTCGAGCTTCTTTAATAAAAATTTTGTTGCCGATCAACAACAAAAAAAAGATTCACTCAAATTCGGGGTGCATTTTATGGGTGTATAGCACTGCTGGTCCCTAATACGTTTTAGTACAAAACATTCAATGCTATGAGCCGTAGGTGAGAGATACCTAAAAATATCAAAAATATAGTTTTGAAGTTTATAAAGTACAGTACATGGGAGAAATTACATTTAAGTAAATCAAAGATATATTTCTTCGAAGACAGTATGAACAACCATGGGCTGAGCCATGAAGGGGCAAGAAGGGTCACTTGACCTCTCTCACTTTAATTTCTCAAAAGATTTTTTGATAGTTTGGAGCTAAATTTTGCAATTTTGACCCCTCAAATATTTTATAAGTTGTCTCAACTTGCTTAAAATGCATAGATATCTCAAGTTTTTTCTTCTTTTTGAGAGTTGATATTATTACAAATGAGGCTATTGTACATTATTTTCAAAATATAATAAGTCATTGGATATATATATATATATATCACTGTATATCTACGTTATAGTTAACTCTTAATTTAGTTATTTCTTTGCATGAGCAAATAGAAAAAATAACTTGCACATAGATCCAATTTTTGACCCATCTAAATTCAAATCATGGCTCCGTCCCTGTGAACAACTGATGATGTCTAGTCATGGCGTAAACAACTGAAGATGTCTAGTCCTTGCACGTGGTTACGCCATGTCGATACATTTTGTTAATCCAAGAACCATATTGACATTAAAATTTCAAGCGAAAATCCCATGAATTATTAGATTGGTTTAGGGGTAGACAAATCGGAGATTTTAACTTGTAAAAACTAAAAAGTATTGGCACAATCTCATTGCACTAACAAGATATATTCGTTAGTCATAACCCGAATCGCTCAGTAGACCCTGAATACTCAAACTACGAAAAGACTTGGAATCCTTGACCTCACCGAGCAACGAACAAGCATTTTATTAGTTTTTTATTTTTCTGGGTTTTTTTCCTGCTCAGTAACAAGCATACTACTATTTAACACTCGAGTTAGATCAAGAACTGCTAGAGTAGGCACTGCATATCTACAACTCCACTGCTCATTCAAATATACAGGACACCAATACACTACATCTGCAGAGATGAGCTTGATGGAATGCTCCTTAGATTTTTGATAAAAGAAAGAGAAACCAGTTTGTTTATTTCTCAATCTAAGGGTCATTATGATGAATCAATATTGCCATGCAAGTGTTTCCAATGTGTGAACCACCCTCATCCAGAATTAACAACTAATTGCAGTACTGCACGAAAAATCTGTTTTTTTTTTACACAACTATACGACAGTTCACGATCGAAAAAATACTAAATCATAGACAAGCTTAGGTAAAGCATGCAGAGTAACAAAATACATGGTGCATATATTACATAGGGCCTACTACAGAATCTCAAAAATCACTATCCAGAACTAAGGCTCTGTCTGTTTAGGGCGGTAAACGTTTTCTGGTGTTTGGTTGTGATATGAAAATATTTTATAAAAAATTATTTGGAAAAATTAGGCATAAATACTATATTTTGCCTTTTTTGAAGGGAAGAACAACGAATTTTTGCAATAAAAAATAAAGACATTATTTTAATATTGATGTACAAAAGGACAAAACACACCCACTATCCTTATTTTGGACATAAATAACCTTACCCAATGCTCCTCTCTCCATAATCCATCCACTCCCACCCGAACCCAATGCTCCTCCCACTTTCCTAAAACCCCATCTTTGACTCATAGTAATAGCTTAATCAGACGGGAGATCAATTAAAGATTGCAAACAGAAAGTAAGCAAGTCAAAATAAAAATCCGTCTCTACGTACAGGCAAGAAGATTGCAATTGGGCTTGGGAATCAACTTCACAACACATGCACAAGAGGAATAAACCATTTCTTGTACCTCAATCACAACAAAAAAGAAAATTGAGTATGATTTATTCTTTTTACAAGGTTTGATAATGGAGAGAATATAGGCTTCTATAGCCAAAGAGGGCAAGGAGAAGTTCATCTACTTCGGAGACGGAACCTGAGATTTCTGTACTAGATTCGAAATTAGGAGTTTTAAACTAGGTATGAAGTTTAGTGACTTGTCACTGAATTCGAAATAACTTTGTTCGTTGATCTCTTTAGCTTTTACTCCCTCCGTCCCATTTTGTTTGCTCACTACGATTATGCGTGCCATTTTTGAACACTTGTAGTTTTCAATCTATAATGTATTTTATATGCAATATGGATATTATTCGATAGATCTCAATTAGTTCTATTAGACAAAATTTTAAAAAACTTTAAAAATATTATAAATAAAAAGCCATAAACATTTGAAAATGACACGGGTATTTGTAGTGAGCAAACAAAATGGGACAGGGGGAGTATCAAGTTTAGTGAGTTGTCACTAGTTTCAAGAGTTGACTAGTTGATGATTTTTTCAATTTTCTGTACAAAATTAAAACTTTAGAAATTAGTGAAATGTCACTAATTTATTGGGTGGTGGTTGGCGGGAGGTAGGAGTTATTTTTTCTTTTTTTTTGAATTTTCTGTAGCAAAATTAGAAGGTTTAAAAATTAATGACATTTCACTAATTTTTCTAGTCGCTGGAGGTGGAGTGGTGGTCGGCCGAAGGTAAGAGTTGGTTTTTTTTTTTCTTTAATTTCCAGCACCAAATTAGAAGTTTAAAAAATTAGTGACATTTCACTACTTTTTTTGTCACCGGAGGTGGGGTGGTGATCGGCTAGGATGCACGAGTTGATTTTTCAAATTTTCTGTATGGAATTAGAATTTTGAAAAATTAGACATTTCACTAATTTTTTTTTTGTCTTTATGTTCGATTGCAAAAGTTCCTTGTCATTTCTTTTAAAAACGTCAAAAGTTTTTTGTCTTTATGTTCAATGCAAAAGTTCCTTGTTCTTGCCTTTAAAAATGTCAAATGTTTTGGATTTTTGGCTAAGTGGCCCTAATTATTTTCTATTATTTGGTAGACATGGAAAATCACTAATATGATCAAATGACTAAAATATACCCATTTTAAAAAATAAAAAAAACGCACATCCTACACAAATGACAAAGAATATTCATGCCTATCAAAATGACCAAAACACCCTTTTATAATATACTCAAACAAGAGAAATGTCACACTAGAACAACATTTCATTTCTCTAGCTATCATATAGCTCTATTCCATGATGTCTGGAGACATAATTGAACAAGAGCATAATTGACAACAATAGTCGTCATAACATTCTCATCCATTAAACTGTCCAACTGAAATGAAAACAAAATCAACTTCACTGGATATCCAATGTCTATAATTATTATTGCACTTACAAATAAAAGACACGGAAGTTCTATAACTCCATTGACAAGCACCCAACTTCGCTAAATTCGCAGTGAACACTGGGAATAATAGACACCTTATCTGTCCTAAAAGCATTAGCCAAAGTGAGCAACCAACCATATGGACTCCTTATGAATTGCTTCCACCACGGCACGATAATAAAAATATAACTGCAAGCCAAAAAGAAAACTATGAGGAGACTGCTAAAAAGAAAACTATGAGGAGACTGCTCAAAATAGCACCCAAATTTGGTACCAACTACAAATATAGTAGCATATTTGAGCATTTTAAAGCAGTTTCGATCAGGATACTTCAGATCTATATAATCCTATACAGAGCATTTTGAAGCAATTTCAACTTTGCACAAGTATCCCCATAGCAAAAAGTTACAGATAACCAAAGTTGTCATGATATGTATCCTACGATTCATATTTTCTCCTTTGGAAAACGATATGTGTCACACCTTGTATCCTTACTGTATAGAAATCCTATGATACAATTGCGTATCCTACGGTAGATATGTGTATCATGATTCGGTATGTATCCTACGATTACTTATAGGGAAAAAGTCGAACCTTATTTTAAGAAGCGAACCCCAAACACATTAGTATATGCCATTTGATCTAATTATGGCGACATTCACCCATTTGATAGAAATTCAACCACTATATAGAGCTTGAATAGAAGAAAGAACCATACTTCGATTGTGTTTCGCTTGAATCATATAAGGGCTCTTCTTTTCTTTCCATAACCATGACAGCAGAAAGGCTCAATGTGAGATCCTAGTTGAGAAACTTGAAATTTTGCATCTTAAAAATTTTTTCTTTTAAAATTTGGGCGTACTTGGTTAGTGTTTTTAGGTATAATTATTTTTTTATTATATATTAATTATAATTATTGCATTTGAAGCATAAACTAGATTTAGTATTTTTGGCACAAGAAAGTAAATTTCAAATAAGCCTCATTCACAAAGCCCAAAGATGAAAGATACGTATTATTGAATGAGACATAAATATCTAGTTTCAAGAAGCTCTAGAATATCTATCTTCTAAAAGTTTTAGAATATCCTTGTGAAATATCTAGATTTTTTTTTGGGAGAATTCGTCACATGTTGAATTCTAGAATCTACCTTACAGTATATCTTACCTGAAAATATCTTTGGACTAGAGCCTTCCATGGAGTATAATAAATAGAATGGGTTTCAGCCATTTTGTACCAAACCAAAAAAAGAGTTTTGAATTCAAGTGTAATACAAATACTCTCATTCCCCACTCTTGTATTAAGTATTTCTCTCTCTTCCAAAATCTTGTCTAGCTAAACATTACAAACTCCTATTTTTCCAACAAATGTATCCTAAGATACGCATCGTGTATCCAGATATGATTTATAGAATGAAGAAAATGATTGTAGATACCCCACCCTTGGAACAGGCTCTCGCCTCGGGTTCGGGCCTTGACTACATAGGATGGCCAATGTTGGATGCATTGGGCTATGTTGCTACTTTGAATCCGTTGGCATGTTTAAGACTCTGTTTCATCCAACTTCGATAATTCACGGTGCCCATTGCGCGACACCTATAACGTTCAGAGTCGCCCCTTGGTTTGGGCTAAACCAAGAAAAAATCTTACCAGAGATTCTAGTCGTGGATTCAGGAGCCAATGGTACGGTGAAGGGAAGGTGTTAGGCACCCCTCTCCGCCCGGCCTTTACTTTACTTAACGAATATCGCTTTGTCTAATTGTTTTGCCTTTAACATGTACTTGTTTTAAGTGGTTTAACAATTATGGGTGATGAAAGCGGTAAACGCATACGTATTGGAATAAAATACAAAAATAGAGGTTCTAATGTTGAACCAACTGGCGGCCGACATTCACACTTAGAACGTCGGCCGTAATCTTAAAACGACGACCGTTATACAACAAATTACGGCTGACATTCGTTATGTCGGTTGTGTTTCCTCGACTTACACCAGACTGCTGTGTGTGCAAAGTGTTACGAAAAATAACAAAAGCTAACCGTTGCAGGCCAACGACTCTTGTTTATGACCTTGTGTCCCTCAGAGCCTGTTCGCGGATGTGCGTTGAGGCGATTGCTTGCTGCTGAAGCGAATTGACGCACGGGATGCTTAGTTCCAGTGTTTTAGCCGAAACTGGATAAGAACTCGAAGTTAGAGGATGTTTAGTGGAGTTTCGTGTTTCGGGAGCGGAACTTCGGAACTTGTAGAGATGTTTTTGCAGGGCTTCACCGTATTGAAAGATTTATTTAGCGGTTCCGTCGCTGAATATCAGTATCTGAATGCCTAAAACCTCAAAGGCCAACTATGCCCCTAATAACATCAGGTGAAATCTGCATTATTAAAAAAGGTCATTGAAAATACGATGCCAAGGCTGACAGACCAACAAAAACAACACTTTGTCATGAAAGAAAGATGTCAAGGCTGCCAAACTAAAAAAAACAACACAAAATAACCTTTCGTCGTGAAAATAGATCTTACATATATGACTGCATCAATAATAGCATCCTCGTCAATAAGTACAATACCGTCAATCAACTCTTTACATAGGGCGAAACCCTTTTCCCCAACTTTTTTCAGAGCTACCCCAACCGCATATAGTCCGACCTTTTCCAGCTCAACCCTCTGACCGTGATGGAGTGATAAAGCCATTTTGTTGGAGCCGAATGGCTCCACCCCTATAACCTTAACCTGTGTAAAACAAAATACTATTGATGATAGAAACTCATATTTACTAACATGCAATTAATGTCTATTATTAATAAATATGTGTTTCGATTATTAGTAATATTTTATTTTACACAGGTAAAGGTTATAGAGGTGGAGCCGTTCGACTCCAACAAAATGGCTTTATCACTCCATCACGGTTAGAGGGTTAAGCTGGAAAAGGTCGGACAATATGCGGTTGGGGTAGCTGTGAAAAAAGTTGGGGAAGAAGGTTTCTCCCTATGTAAAGAGTTGATTGATGGTATTGTACTTGTTGGCGAGGATGCTATTATTGATGCAGCCGTTTACGTAAGATCTATTTTCACGATGAAGTGTTATTGAGTGTTGTTTTTTTTAGTTTGGCAATCGTGGCATCTTGCTTTCATGACGAAGTGTTATTGAGTGTTGTTTTTTTTAGTTTGGCAATCGTGGCATCTTGCTTTCATGACGAAGTGTTGTTTTTGTTGGTCTGTCAGCCTTGGCATCTTGCTTTCAATGACTTTTTAATAATATAGATTCCACCGATGTCTATTGCTGGCATTTGAGTTGGCAATCTTGACGCTTCTTTGAGGTAGATCATTGTTAGCCATTCAAGAAGCTTTAATTTTAGACAGCAACAACATCAAACTAAAGCAAGTCAATAGCCATATTAGCAGCAGCCTCAACCAGAAATACATTGGTAGTAACATCATCTTATAGCAGCATAAAATCTTATAACAGCAGGCAGCAAATCTTATGTGTAATGGAATTTCAAGTGTAAAGCGGTTACATGGGCTAAGAAAGGGATTGGGATTGAGCTATGTTGTCATCTAACATCTAACGGAATCGAGGATGTATTGACATCAATAGACTAAAGGAGGGTATTAAAGCTATTGCATAGCTGAAGTCCTCTGGGCTATCAAATGTGGTGTGTTTTTCACCAACTTCATGTCAGAGATCCTATGGCTCTATTTGTAGAGTATGAAACAATGTTTTAAAACCTTGACCGGACCATGCTCTGGTCTGGTTCATCCACAAAACCACCACTTTTCAAAAACCGGTCTGGTTTTTGAAAACCTTTGGCTTAAAACTGTTGAACCGTTAACCCAGTTCAACCGTTCACGGGTCAAGCAAACTGGGCCGGTAAAAATTTGAACTAATTATGAGCCACTTATTGCAAAGGCAATAAAGATTCACCAAATCCCATGCTTGGGCACCGTATTGCTCTTATTGGGGAAGCGTTGCATCAGTTTTATTGGCTCAAAGGTTCTTTAATTTCTTTTCCCAGTCGATGTGGAACTCCTTGAAAGAGTCTTTGACAGCTTCTCGTATGAGGAGTAGCTCTAACTCAAACTCTTTTACTTGTAGTTTTTTTTACACATGTATTCTTTTATTATCACAATATTAGTCATTTTTTCTTTGTTAAAAGCTTTTGATATAATTAATAATAATTTTAAACATACATATGACGTCACGGATTGATTCTGGTCCAACTACGGTTGGACCGGTGACCCGTCCACCCGATTACTTTTCCGGTTCGTTCAATGGTCCGAGTTTCAAAACATTGATATGAAGCATACAAATTCAAAGCCTTCAAACTAGAAGGTTGTGTTATCAGTAATTATACCTTCTCAATCCTCCATTTACATCAGTGAAAACCATGGAGTACATGTTTTGTATTCCAAACAGATTTCAAAGTTGTGAAGACTCTGTGAAGAGTATAATTAGTACTTGTTCATTATTAGAATACTAGTGTTAATACCCTCAGATTTGATAAAAAAAAAAAAACACAGATGCAAATATGGGATTATTGATAATTTGACTCAAGGTCACCATCCTACTTTTAGCTTGTAAGGACTCGTAATTTAAAAAAAAAATTCGAAAGTAAAGTTGGGGAATTTCAGGGAATTATTTTAAATGTTAGATTGTGAGTCATTGTGCTAAAACTAATTGGTTTGGACTTACTTATGATACACTAAAGGTTTGAGGGATGTGTAGTTTAATTAGGTGATTGGGTGTATAAATAGCATGATGAGAGAGAAAAAATCATTTTTCTCTCCCCCCCCACCACCACCACACACACACACACACACAACCTAGCCGGCCCTCTCCCATTATCTCTCTAAAAATTTCAAATTTCTCTCATTCAAATCCACTCCCCACTCAAAACCCACTTGGATCTTCACTCAAACCCATCTTATTCGCACAATGGGTGCTTGGATTTCACTTGGTTTAGCTTGGAGGGAAGCATTTTCAGTTGGGGTTTCCATTTCGGAGCTAGGGCTTGTGCTTGAGGTGATTTGGAGGTGGCTAGAGCTTATACACTTGAGGTAGGGAACTCTCTCCACTATTTCTAAGTGTTTTTGGTTTGATTGAAGCATTATCTCTTGATTTGCCATGCTCTAATTGAAAATCTAGAAAATCCACTTTGTTCTTGAGTTTTGATCTTACTTACCTTTGATCTATAAAATTGGTTGATGAATCTACGGTTTAATAGATTTATCTACCTTTACTCTTGTATATTGGTTGATTGGAAGAAAATTTGAGTTTGGACCTTAATTTTGAGTAATGGGTTGAAGTTCCACGCTTTTGTAAAAATCTGTGAAATCCTCCAACTGGGTGGGAGTGGCCCAACCGGTTGACAAAAGCATCCAGCAGTTGGGAAATGCTGAAAAACTGCATTTTTATCCTTTGTTCCCTCCATGACCATTTGACGTCTCGTGCACCTCACCAGTACTTCATTTCATTTGTGTTAAACCCAATGGAGGTTATGAGCGTGTGTATACATTCGTTACGTGGTAAATAAGTAAGATGGAACTAAGTGAGTTATGTGCAATATGATGGACACCCATTGACAATTGACGTGAACACTTGAAGACGATTTGTGTGAGTTAATGAGTATGCTTTGGGGAGTCAAATAAGGATACCTAGACGTCTTAAGAGAGGGAGTTGGAAATGAAATGGGAGGGATATTGGTTTGTGTGAGCGTGCGTGACATTTCAGACAATCAAACGGAGTTTTAGGATGAACGGGACACATGCGACCACCTACTGACACATGATTACACGGAAGAAAGGGGTCATGAGACCATGTCCTTGAGATTAATGTATTAGGCCTTGACGGACACCATGTGGACATGTGATATTGCGTTCTAAGAAATTTTATGTCATTTTCGTAGAAGGTGAGTAAGAAGCTTATGATCTCCTAATTTATGGGTTAACACATGGTTGTTAAGTAAAAATGAGATACGATATGTTAAGGGTGGACGTGTGACTATTGATTTGTTAAGCATTGAGAATTGAATACTATATGAATTTTTGGATAGATTTAGTCACGTTATGAAAGCGTTGGTGATATGGATACCGGGACCACCATTAGGGATGACAATCTCGACCGAACCGGTGGGTACCCGAACCGAAACCGGTTTTTTCCCCAAACCATAACCGAATTTTTCCCCACAGGTACGGGTATGGTTTAGATGGAGGGATAACCGAACGGGTTAGGTTAGGGTATGGTTTGCTTGTAACCCGAACCTATCCCCGAACCAAACCGAAACTTAAAATTACATAAAACCCCCTAATTATTTATATATATATATGTATATATATATGTACGTGTTTATTGGATCGACCGCGAGGATTTGTAAAAAAAAAAAATACCCGAAAGAGCTTGATCCGATCAGTTTTTGATAAAAACACTATATATAACATTTTTATCAAAAACTGATCAGATCAAGCCCTTCTGGGTATTTTTATTTATGAATCCCTGCGTCGGACCTTAAAAATATGTTTTAAACACATCTAACGGTTCGGATCATTGAAATTCAATCCGGAAATTCAAGTCCATCATCGTAACAATGTGAGGGAGCCCTCTTTAGAAATGCTATATATATATAGACATTAATTTTACTAGGGTTTTATTCCCACTTCTCTGACTAAAAGAAGATCAGACGTCAGACTCTAGAGCTGTGGAGACTATAGCGCGACTTCTCCTTGTTGATTTTGTAAGTCTCTCTCTCTCTCTCTGGATATACACATACATAATATATATATATATATATATATATGCACACCGTTTTTGGCCATATGGGTCTTGTAGGATCGAGAGAAGGTTTTCTTTATATGTATTGTTGTCTTTTGATCTTCATCTACTTCATATTTTATGATTTTGTGCTTGAATCTGAAATGGGTTTTGCTTTAATTGGTTGTGCTTGAATCTGAAATTGTGAATATGAGAATGAATTTTGCTTTAATTCGGGTACCCATTCGGTTCGGGTATTCCCCGAACCCCGTTTGGTTCGGGTATGGGACATCTCTCCCCTCCCCGTTCGGGTATCGAGGCGGATTTGGGGTGGGTTATCATTTCGGGTATCGAGGCGGATTATACCCATATCTGCCCCGATCAGCCCCATTGCCATCCCTGACCACCATTAGGTGTGTTGCTGGGAATGGATGTATGGACACCGAGACCACCATTAGGTGTGTTGCTGGGAATGGTGATATGAACACCAAGCCCACCATTAGGTGTGTTGGTGGGAATGGTTATATGGACGCCGGAACCACCATTAGGTGTGTTGCTGAGAATACCATTATTTGGTATGGATTAATGTGAATCGGGGTATTGAGTATATGATTATAGAAATTTATGAATTCTGGTTTAGAAATACGGGTCCTAAGACTCCCGAGTTTGTAACGAGAGAATGAGCAGGTATACTCATGATTGACGTATGATGAAAGGGTTTTAAATCCGTCAACGCCGGAAGGAAGTTCTAAATATATGGTTACTAACGAAACACGTTTGACAGGATGGAAATGACAATGAGGTCTCAAATAGTTCTTGTTGTAGGGATTTGCAGACAAATAAAAAGAGATTGTTCATTGACGAAAAGGAGTTTTAAGGGCACTTGGACATTTTCATTCTCTTTGGTCTTGAATTGGTACCTCGATTATTCGTTTGCCCATATCTTGTTACATTCTCATGCTCATTTCATACCATTTGCATTTAGTGATTGTAGATGAGATTTCCCTACAGAGCTAGTGAGTTCACTCTGTCATTTTCAGGTAGTCAACGAGGACCATGATGCGGAGTGCATGAAGTGCGTGCGCATGACTTTTGAAAGCTTGAAAGGAAGAAATTGTTTTGTCATCTCATGAAACCTCATTTTATAGTAAGATGATTTTGTAACTTCATTGGGTGCATCTTTTGATATATAAGGAATGTAATAACTTTCAAACACTTATTTACTCATGCATTTTGGGATGCGGGTGTCTGTATGATAAGGACTTATGTTTGGCGTTGACTCGTGAGGAGACATTGGACTTTGTCAAAATGATATGTTGACTTATATTTGGAATGAATGATATTTAGTTATGTTCTAAAATTGAGGGTGTGACATAGCTCAATTTCACATATCAAATACATAGAAGGCAATACATTCAACTCAACATAACAAAGATTCACGGAGAAAATATGGGACCAATCAAGTTGTGCCTAAGCAAATTATCAAACAGTTGGTGGGCACACTAAAAGAAGATTGAACCGTACAAAGAAAATTCAAACCCCAAAACATCAACTTCAAACTCAACCGTGATTGGAAATTCACTCGTTTCATGTTAGTCTCTCTCGCTTCCTGGCGATTTGCAGCCCATGAAACCCTAGCCCTTTCAACTTCCCCTGCGGCGCCTCGCGGCGGCCATCGCCGGCCTGCCCTTCTCCTCTCACCCCATCCCAATCTCTCTTCATCCCTCTCTCGCTCCCTTTTTCAGTCGCTCATCTCAATCATCAACAAACCCTCATCCTCACCGTGGCCTCCTTCTCCGGCGGCCTAGCCTGCCGGCTGTCCCACTCCCTTTCGCAACCCTCATTCATCTACACTCCCTAATATCTCCCTCTCGTATCATCCTCGCCGTCGCCGATCATCCTCGTCACCATCGTTCTGTATGATTGCTTCCTTCTCTAATTGCTCAAGGTATCTTCTTTGGTTGTTAGGATTGTTTTGATGTTCATATTTAGGCGGCTGGGATTGTTTCTCTCTGTTATTCATCTATAGGCGGCTGGGACCGGTGTTTGTATCTGTTTCTTCCTACTGATTTGTGGGTTCTGTCGTTTGTTGATTAGTCCTACTGTGATTGGCTGCGTTCAATAAGTTTTGTAACAAGATGGATAACTTAGTTACTCTATTTGTTGATAATATACCGAAGACATCTTTGCATTCGCATTTGTGGTTGAGGAAAGTTTTCAACAACTATGGTGTTGTTAGGGATGCTGTTATCCCTTTCGAAAGGAGTTGCAAGTCAGGTAGCAAATTTGGTTTCGTCAGGTATGATTGCTCTGTATCTGCAGATGTGGCTATTTCCAGAGCCAATGGGTTGAAGGTGGAGGATAAAAATCTAGTGGTGAAATTTGCATCTTTTCAAAAGAGGAACTCCCCTCAACATCGCTTGGTTAAACCTTTGAGTAGGAGATTCTATGTGGAATCTAGCAAAAATGAGGAAAAGAAAATTTTTGAGAATCAGAAACACAACCTTGGCAATCATAGATCTTATGCGCAAGTTCTCAACGGGAGTGCTATGATTGTGGATAAAAGTAATGAAGTTAAACCTCCTTTGAAGTTTCAGCCTTCTGGGAATGGGTGGCTTTTTAGAAGTGTCGTGGCAGTTCTTCGCACAATGATCTCAGTGGAGGATCTTAGAATAGAATTACAAAAGGAAGTTGTAGGAGACATTCTTATTAGGGCTTTGGGCGGAAGAAACATTCTTGTCACCTTTCCTAGTGTTGATCTAAAAGAAGAGATGATCAAGGAGAAATGGCATGAGCGATGGTTTGTGAGTATCAAAGACTGGGACGGTGAAGCTGCAAGTATGAAGAGATTTGCTTGGATCGCTTGCTTTGGTGTTCCTCTTAATATTTGGAACTCGCTCACTTTTGAGAGGATTGGAGGCCAATGGGGGGATTTTATTGCAGTCGAGGAGGATACTCTCAAAGAAAATTCTTTTGTTAAAGCCAAGATTCTTATTGCAACAAGGATTCAATCTATGATAGAAGAGGATATTAAGTTAGATATTGATGGAAGGATATATTTGGTTAGAGTTTCTGAGGAGTCTTCGAGCCTTGTTCCTTTTTCTATCCCTCCTTTTTCTAATCATAAATTGGAAAGTCATTTATGTCCGAATTTAACCAAGTCAACTAGGGATGTTCCAAATTTGGTGTCAAAGTCTGATGAGGAAAATGCAAGTTTGGATAGTGAAGCCTATGTGTCTGATAGTGTTCAAGAAGTGGAAGCGGAAAATGAAAAGTTTGGTGATTCATTGCCAGATGTGGTGAAACCTTTTGAGAATGGTTTAGAAACGCATGTGGAAGAGGTAGTGGGTTTTGATCAAGGATTTTGGAACCTTTCTGAAGTGGGCTTTTTAAATGAGAAAGATGTCGAGGATATCCAGTTAGTAGTGGACCTCAATCCAGCTGCTGTTGTGGAAGATATTGTGAAAGGAAAATGGAATCATAAAAGAATTGAAGATATGTTGGGCTTTCCTAAATCTAAGAAGAAGGGTCGTCGTAAAAAGAAAAAATACGTAGTTTTCAGATCTGCTATTGCAGCTGCTGCTTTATTTGTTTCTCCTGAAGGCATTAACAAGGTTCATCTAAATACGGCTCAGGCTTCTCGGTCATTAAGCAAGATCTTGGGTGAAGATTATTTGGGGGATGATGATGAGGTTATAAGCAGTTTTTCTACTGCAAGCTAATTTTGTTGTTAGTTGTGTTTCTTTGGGTGCTTTGGTTGGGTTTTGTATGTGGTGTTGGTTTAGTTTTCTTTCTTTGGAGCCATGTTTCCTTCGGCGTTTTGGTTGGGTTATGTTTGGGGCGGTGGTTTTCTGGTTGGGAGGTTTTTGGTTGGCTTCTTGCCAGCATCAAGTTTTATTTTCCCTTTTGGTTCCTAGCAGCAGGTGTCTTTTGGTGTAAGGGGGTGTATTCCCTTTCTCTGTCTTGATGTCTCGTTGCTTGGGTCTTTTTGATCTTTGTAATTCGTTTTCAAAGATTAATAATTTTTTTGTTGTTAAAACAAAAACTTCAAACTCAACCCATATCTATAAACTACTCCCTCCGTCCCTTTTTAAGTGATCCGCTTGGGAAACGTGTATTTTTGTGAACGTTAAAAAAGTCACTTCCGTAAAACGTTTGTAAATTTTTTTTGCACCAAATTAAAGTACTCAATGAGCACTTTAATTTGGTGTAAAAAAAATTAAAAAATTATATCGAGAAATATGTTTTTTAGGGGTTTGAAATTGCACGTATTCTCGTATGGATCACTTAAAAAGGAACGGAGGGAGTAACATGTTTCCACGTTTCCGGCAAAAAAAATTAATCAATTACCAGTCTAACCAAAATAAAATTCAATTCAATAACATGAAAAGCTCAATAAATTCATTTCCAGCTTCATATTGAACAGAACCCAATAGCAATTCCAACCCATTAGGTCAGTCCAATAAACGGTACACAACCAAAAGATTGCAATAAGTACCTTAGATGAAAAGATTTTGGCTCTTTCTTCCAAAATCATTGATCTCAATCTACAAGCAGAAGATAACACGCGCGCGCACAAGAGAGAGAGAGAGACGAGTTTGATCGGGTTTGATATCCGCTGGACGCCCGGAAAATGTTTTCCGGATGTTTTTTTCGGAAATCATTTTCCACCTTAAAAGGTTGGTTTTCCAGTAACCGGAAAAACATTTTTCGTTGACTTGTTGTTTCCCGTCCAATCAAACACCGAAAAATGTTTTTCATGAAATTTTTTTTCTCATAAAACGTTTTCCGCCCTAACGACAACTGCAGCTGCAAATCCAAGCATCCATACGTTAATCAAATGGCTAGTTTTCCTTCCATCCAATCGAAAAAGAAAAGGCAAAACAGAAGTACCGGTACAGGAAAGAAACACAATGCGTTACGCATATAGTTTTTTTTTTTGTTTTAGCAAGGCAAATACAGAACAGGAAAAAACTACCAAGCAATGCTGGATCCAATTAACTAATTCTTCCATGTTTACCGCTTACTATCCATATGCTAAAAGTGGATTGAGTGACTTATTTAATCTAATTTTGTGATACCAAATGGGGACGCCAGACATAGGTATCATGCATGTTGAATGATCTCCATGCCAACTTGCATTGTCTCACGTAATTGCATAGATCACTAGGAAAGACGAACACACCACCTGACTCTGTCAAGAACACGAAAACGAAACATCTGATACGGAAGATATTATTCGTACGCAATCGATTAGGAACAAATAAGCGGATTCATGAGTTTGGGCTTGACTTTGTGTTTACCTGTCCCATGTGTTAAGTTTAATGGCACTGGGTAGTTTACAGGATTCTATGATCACCTCAACCAAACAAGAAAAGGCCATTGTCCAATACTTAATGAAACAAGATCAGTCATATTTCACTGTATTAGATACATCAACAAGAAGAATTGTAAGGCTCTTTCTATAGTCAGTAGAGTCCTCAGAATACTTGAAACTTCAACGGTAATCTGATATACGAAAAATATAAAATTCGAGCGAAGGAAACATAATCAGGAAACTCCCATTCTAAACAAGAAAACCAAAATCTAGAACAACTCAAAATATGAAAAAAATAAAGCCTTGAAACACATGGCTTTCTGAGGTACAAAACTAGAAACTGTAGAAACATTGAGCCAAAATCCAACTAGAATCCCAGCTGAAAATATTTGACTCCACTCTTGAGAAATCATGAAATAAGAACACCATAGATATGCTGCGTACTGAAGTCACTATAAGAAGTGAATAAGGGAATCGCAAGCTGTGACTGCAAAGAGGCTCCTAAAAAAGTTCTTTGAAGATAGCATTTGAACCCTATACATTAGGAATAAATGGTCATACGCACATCAATCTGGATTCAGTTCTTTTGTCTTGCAGCACACTAACTCTATAGATGAGCTCATTTGACCAACAACCAACTCTGAAAGCAGAATCAATCCCATCTGTACGTACCAAAAGGCAAAAATTAGAGAAAGTAACAATTTTTGTGCAGAACTACATAATATGAAATGAAATGGCTTGTATTACCACCGTGCCACATTTATCAACTGAAAAACTTAATATATCTATTACAATATCAGCTAGTATTCCACCATGCTGGTCCTTGGAATTCCTCAATGCTTGGGTTGGATGGATGATGGAAGTTTAAAATCAAGTTTTCAACTTTCCACCAGATAAGAGTGATGAAACTTGAAGGGCAAACAAAACCAGTTCATCGACAGAACCGTACAAACAGAGAGAACCATGTGTTTATTCCTTTGCTTAAATTTACATAGTTAAATCAACAGATCAAACATTTCTCATTTACAAGAATGTAGTATTGTATAGTCACCAACCAGTATTTCATCCTCTCTGGTCACATAGCTATATATTAATAGATACCACCAGAGGAGACTCGCCCTTGTCAACGACAAATGTTTTGGAAACCTTCTTTGCACCAACAATTTCCACTTCATAGCTCCCTTGGAACCCTCTAAACTCAAATTGGCCTTGTTCATCAATATGCCCGTGACAATGAGACATCCACTCTTGCTTAAGCGAAAGGAGCCTCTTACCAGCTTCGTTGACATCTCCTTCCGCATTTACCAAATGTGAATTCTCCCGACTCATAAAAAGCTCCCAAAACCCCCACAACATTACTCCCTCCACCGCCGGATGAGCAAATGCTTCACGAAGCATAACTTCCAAATCATCCCCCCTAATGTACTCGTTGATGGACGACACGTCGAGCTCAGTGAACCATATCGGAAGACCAAGAATACCCAACTTATCCAATGCAGAACAGACAATGGGACCCACCGGGTTATCTATGTGTCCTTGAATTCCAACTCCTCCCACTGGGGCTCCCTGTTCTTGAAGATCAAGGATTTGTCCAATATACTTTTCCGGGGAGGATCGAGTGTCGCATCCGTCCTCGACATGGTAATCGTTCACGAACAGGGTCGCAGTGGGATCCAGTTGGTTTGCGGTTTTGAACATATTTGCACGTATGTCTTTACCCAGGCGGTCTGGGAAAAAGGATCCATGAAGCATCTCGTTGTTCACGTCGTAGTGTTTGAACTTCCCTTTGTAACGGGTGAGGAGGCCGTTTAGACGGTTTTGAACAGCTGTCGTCAAGTCATCTGTGTTTAAAGATTTTATCCACGATTGAATCGCGTCTGCCACGTCCCAGAAGATGCAGTGGCCACGGGCTTCAATGTTGCGGCTCTGACACAAGGTCAAGAGGTCGTCGGCGTCTTTGTAATTGAAGTTTCCTTGTTGTGCCTCCGTCCAGTACCACTTCAGCTCATTTCCAAAAACAGCCCAATTGAAATGTTTTGTGAAGAAATCAACGAAATCTTCATTGTCTATGTTGGATCGGCTTATACATGAGCCTAAGGGGAAACTATTTTGCGTTTGTCTTACTTTCACAAACGTACCAACCAGACTGCTCGAGTCTGATCCAGAGAATTTCAAAATGACATCGTGCTTGCGTATCTGCATGCAAAAAAGAGGAGAATTCTTGCTCGAGTGAAAAAAGACGACAATGGTCTCAAAACATATTTAAAACAGCAACAAAGATGCGATTTTAATACAACTTAATTCACCAACTCATGACAGAACATACTAAATAGTCAAACAAATAATAAACCTTCAATTTTGTCAAGGGTAACTGATCATAATAATGGTGCTTAATTAACTTCCCGCTACCCTTTTTCTTAACCGGGTTTTCCCGCTACATATGAAAACACACGAGCCTGATACCAAAAGTTAACTGTGGAAAGAAGATACTCAGTTTTCCCTTCAAATTTTTGGAAACATGTAACTTGCAATTTGAAGAATATAGTTCTTCTTTTTTTGCTCCTCAATAAACTCAATTATTATCAAAAAACTTTTCCAGCAGAAAAAGCAGCCTTGTAAACTGAATAACAGCGAGCTTGCAAAAGTATTGTATGAACTTCTTCGTGTAATATATTCGAATGAGTGTAGACTTTGCAAAAACACTACAGACTGGAATGAGTTAGTAGCGTGTAGACTTTCGAACGGGCTCAAACCTACTTTGGTGACTTCTCATTCCTAGTCTAAAATCATACTTCAACACTAACCATAAAACACAAATGAAACCTTGTCTAGAAATGACCTTATCTGTCTGCCTCTTCAAATATCTGAACCTTGACTGTCGGTCAACCGGGAAAATTTGGAGTCCAGCAAGCATCATGTCAACACCTGAAGCAGGACCTTGCACATAAACCATCACCTTATCTGGTTTCTTCTCAATTCTAAAAGACCCAGCGATTTCATGCCAAGTGTCACTATTAATCTCAACTTGACCCCCGTTAACCCACTGGTTGTCGACACTAAATGCAACACTCACGTTTTGGGGTCCGCTTGCCCCAGAACCAATTCGCACCCATGCCGATACTTGGTACGTCAAATAAAGTTGCAGTTTATCAGTGATCATCTGAGCAGGACCCATCCATGTTTGCGTGCGATTGGTCACAAGAATGTACCGCCCACTTAGGGGCTCGTGGGCTCCTAGAGAATCCCTTGCCATTGGAGGAATTATATGTGGTGAGCCGATTTGAACACTTAAAGTACAACTACCAAGTGGAAACCACGGGGTGGTTCCATCATAAAGGCTGCTGTTGGTGACTATGTTAACCCCAAAAGTTGGATTCTGCAACAAAAGAAAATCTATTCAGATCAACGAAGAGTAATATTTTGTACTTGTGAAGTGTGCTTGGGGAACAAACAAATCTTGTGATATCATTGAACTTTTGGGATAAAGTAGTGTATAAAGATCTAAAATTTGCGGTTTTGAATCTCATACTGAACCAACCTCAATAACAGGTGGAGGTGAAGGAGGGACTTTCTCAGCATGCTTTACAACTAAGCTATTGAGGAGAATATCAGTGCCAGGAGGAGGGCCTTCTAAATAAACCACCACCTTTGATGGGGAAGCATTAATAAGAAATTTCCCCTGCAACTGTACCCAATCTTTGTCTGTCACCTGTGAACTATGTAAGAAACCAGTAAATTCAGGTACTTGGAAGAAAACTTCCAACGTCAACCATGTTGCAAATACGGAACGAGAAAGTAACAAATATTCTTGCAAATGATAATAATGCCATGAGATATGTCCATATCTATCTGAATTAAAAAAACGTTGTGTGGGTAGACAGAAAAGTCTGACAAAAACCAAAATATTCAAGACGAATGCCTAGACACGAGGATTACCAGGATAAAAGCAAGGTAGGAACTTATACAATCAAAAAGGATTTGGACTAGCAGTAATGACAGCCTTCAACATCTTATGCACTCTATGCCAAAGTCGCAGAATTTGCAAATGTTTGACTAGCTGATATAGCAGTATGAAAGTCAGCGACTTTGGAATACATTTTGGACAGATACAAATTAAAAATGAATTATCCATAGAGACTTCACACAGTTAAAGGAGACCACAGTATAGAAAACCAATAATCGAAGTTATAACCAAAGATATGGTCGAAGAAACTAACTTGCCAATTCCTATGTATTGTTCACGGGAATCTGGTGTCTGAACCCACAGCGTAGCCTGGACATTTGAGCTGCTGATATTGTTACCAAATATTCGAACTATCGCAGTAACCTCATAAGCAAGCTTTCGCTGCACTCTTGCACTTATCTCTTGCTGAATCCCGTTCCAGTTCTGTGTGCGTTCTGTTGCCGATGCAAAGAACTTTCCAGACATTGGCAATATTTTTCCATCTCCCATGGAGTCATGCAAGACAATCTTGCAGCCTCTTCCAGACCAATTGTTAAGGCCATCCTCAAATTTAGGGTTTAGTATTATGTTCTCATCTCCAGGGGTAAAACAACCAGAGCTTGTATCCTATCAAATCAGAAAGGCAGAAGCGAATATGTCATGTTTAAAAAAATAAAACTCTTGTACACAGCATTAGTTCCCAAAGAAAGTAGAAGCCCTTTGGATGGTGAGAAAAGAAAGGACTGGTGAACAATGGTGAGAAACAAAATGAACCCATAGAAAATATTCCGTTCGTTTGCCATCATTCTGATCATTTCTCAAATTTTTTATTCATCCAAACAAGTGATGAGGTTCCCATTTCTTCCTTTTCCAATCATTTCTTGCCATCCGAACCCACTTGGTTAAAAACCTTAAACTTCCAGTTCTTTTAACCGGCACTAATTGATGGCAATCGTCACACCCAAATAACTCGGATAACTTACAGATAGAAAATAAACTTACTTCAGTTTTGATCGTATTGGGACAAGTGATTACGATGGACTCTATGAGTAAGTCTACTCCAGGAGATGGCCCTTCCAAATAAAATACAATCCGGTCGGGCAAAGTTGACAGTTGAAACTTGCCTTCCAATGTTCTCCATTGATCCTTCGAAACAGACGATCTGCACATGGTGATTCACTTTAAGAAATCTTTCATTCAAATAGTCAGATATGCCATTAAGAAAAATGAAAACAAATTTGTGATTACTTTCCAATGAACTTGTAGGTGGGTGGTGAATGACGGAATTCTAGTTTGAGTGTGGCTATGACAACAGCTGAGCTCTGAATAGGGCCTGAGACGCCGACACGAGCAGAAACTGTGTAGGTTGGACCCACGTAAACTTTTCCTGAAATATCTTGCTCTAATCCTTGCCAATGCTCGTTGCGATTAGTAACAACAGCATGATTTCTGCCTGGCTCAGCAGAAACTACAAATGCGTGACAGCAATTGGGGTACCATGAGTCAAGCCCTCTAGAGAAGTCATGGTTCACAACAATATTAGAAGCAACACTGCCCCTTGAGTTGTTCATGTTTCCTTCCGATCTCTGTTGAACAAAATGTTTTAGTTCAACCAACAAAGATTGCTGTGAGATATGACCTCAATGCTAAAAGATGGAGCAAGTTGAAAAATGAAATTGTCTATCTCTGACCTTTCTGATTTGTTTCCACAAATACACACAAGGATTTTATAGCAATCTAACTAGTATATGCATACAAGGACATTAATTTGGCTTCACCTGTAAGGCAAGAAAATGCTAAAACGTTCAAACTTCCCTAATGTTTCACATGGACTTGGGGTGGATGTTGTGCACCTGGGTGCTATGCACCGTGCTGTGCATTCCTCGGCCGTCCAATCATGTTTTGGACGGCCTGGATGCATTCGGCAATTTTAATTTAATTTTGATTTACTTTATCGGTTAAAAATCAAAACATATCCGGACCATCCAAAACACAATCGGATGGCCAATGGGTGCATAGCACCCAAGTGCACAGCACCCACCCCGTTTCCGTTTCACATTCATGCCTTTCAAAAACTAAACCACTGGACTACCTAAATTAGTAAATTGAACCTCTTTCGTAACCATTCACACACATCGTTGTACGTTCAAGACTGCCAACAACATTTAATTTCCTTGTTTCGGTAACACTAACAATATTTAGCTTGTAAACTCAATAACTTTTTCACATTTTCTGGAAAGCAAAAAAAAAAAAAAGGTAGACGGGGCGATAAACACATGGCAACCATCCCTGAGCAATGATCAAAGGGGACGTAGACACGCCAGCAACACGGACTAACATATTAGGGAATTCGACAAGCACTCCTCAGCATGGATTTCTGACATAGTGCAACTTAGGCAACCTTTTGGGTAAACCTTTTTAGTCTTCTTGGTATTTTTCAAGTGTCACAAAATACAAACCCTTTGAGTCCAAAATACCCTTTAGCCCAAACACCTTGTCTTCCACTTGAAGACAACTTTTCCAAATTAATCAAAAAGGCTCTAAAAAGTTGTCCGACAAAAGACATTGCCCTAAGCTGGCCCAAACACTATGGTTTGCTATGAATAAAGAAAAAAACATGGTGACAAAGAGCTGGTGGCCTATAAGTAACGTAAAACTTCCAAATGTGGCCCAAAACACTCTTAACCCATGTCCTTCCAAACTCTAGACCACTAGCCTCCTGTCCTGATTTATTCAAATTTCAAAATCTTACCTAATCAGCTAACATCAGGTACCTCAATCTGGAAGCAACGATATATACCCATAACGAAAAAAGTGAAAGACAACCCAAAAAGTGAGGGAACCAAACAGACCGTACCTCAGAGTTCAAGTTTTCGGCATTGCCTGTTGATGGGTTCTCCATAGTTTCTCCCATGGATACCTGAAACCACCACAGGAACACTTCTCAAATTAGACTGATCCCAAATGGGTATGAAACTGATTCCCTGAATAACAATAAAGATTGCATTTTTAAAGAATACCAGTGAATTGCTGCGACTCCGATTTGTTGGAGAGACTCGACCCTTGAAGCACCAAGCCAATAGCTTTCGCATTTATATACTAAACCCCCTATGGGTTTTCAAAATTTACAATTAAAGTCTACGAATAGCTTGGGTCCATCTAAACTCACCAACCAATCAGACCCCTTTCTTACATTTTTTGGGACAGTTAAACCCTTTTCCCTTAACTTCAAGAAAATCCCACTTTGTGGAAGCAATCCAGATTCCAGATTGAGATAATCCACAAACAAATCAAAACCCTTTTTCCTTTTGTCAAGATTTGACTGCAAGCCTGGTTTTTGTGGCTTTGGTGATGGGGATAACTTAGACTTTCAGACTGGATATATGTAATATATGATATGCCTACTTGAACCCTTTTGGTGTATTGCTTGAATTGAAATGGAAGGTTTATACTTTATATAGGTTTTATAGGCTACTACAGTATACCTTGCTTTCTTTATAATCTTTTCAGTAACAAAGAAACTTGGTATACAAAATTGTTAGGTTAGAGCATCATTATCAGCTTCTCTATTTACTTTAATTTTAAAGTACTTTAAAGTTAAAGTAAAGAGCAAACTCCCCCAAAACTTCAAAAATCAGTCTCACCAAACAAACTCACCAATATGAAGATTTCTTAACTTTGCTACAGTAACTTAACAAATTTGGTGACCTACTGTTCACTTACCAAAAGAGGAGGAAGGAGGGAAGAATAAAAGTTTGAATAGATAGTCTGATTCTGTGAGTTTTCGATGAAGTGACTTGCTAAAGTTTGAATAGAAAGTCAAATTTTGTGAATTTTTTGAAAAGTGACTTGCTAAATTATAAAAGATGTTTTTGAGAATAAATTTGGTATTTTTTTTGGTGTGTCAAATACGGATGCCCTTAGGTGAAGTAGCTTTCCTTCATCAAATAAAGAATATTGGGTGGTCTTTCATTCTTTTGAGACTTTCTTACTTTACATCTTTTTTGGAAGAAAAAATGCAATAAGCAAAAGAAAATGGTACAACTAATTTATAAGTAGGATTAGCATAATGTACCAATTTTATTTCTTTTGCTTTCTTTGAGATTTGATTAGATTATGCTTTCGTTTCATTTCTTCATCGAAAGAGAAAAATCCATTAAGAATAAAAGATAGGTACAAATTGTCTGTTCATATCCGATCTAAAAACTAAAAAAGAAATACCCAAATTGTAAGAGGAAGTGGAAATGAAATGCAGCCCAACAATGGATGATTTGTTTCTTTCACCATTTGATCGAAGGAGGCAATACGAATCTCAATTTCAGTTAGGAAAGATGAGATGAAAAAATCCAAAAAGAAATACAAGATGGTGCAAAAAATAAGTCGCACCAAATTGAATTATAAAAGTTGTGTTTGAAAGTTGGGGAAGGAAAGAGAAAGTAAAGACCAAATTGTAACAATAGGAGAGGGAGAGAGAGAGAGAGAGAGAAAAGTGTTAGGGTTTTGTGTTGGGGAGGGGATGAGGCCACCGCCTCTCCCTCCCCCCCTTCTTCTTCCAGTCAGCATCTCTCGTCCTCTCCCACCCCTTTTCTGGTTCCCCCCAGCCTCCTTCTCCACTGCCCCTCTCCCCCCAGTCTCCATCTCCACAGCCCTTCCTCCCGCAGCCTCCATCTTCGTCGCCCCACCTCTCGCTGCCGCCGACTCCACTAGCCATTTTGAGGTCAGATCTGGGGAGGGTTTGTGATAGGGAGATCCGGCTTGGACTCTCCACCAATAAGCCGACGGTGCTCCGGTGCGGCGGACTCGTCGTCAGGTTACTATTATTTGTGTGTGTGTGTGTGTGTGTGTGTGTGTGTGTGTGTGTGTGTGTGTGTGTGTTTGGTTTGGATCCTTGAGGCGCAACAGTATGAACTAGGGACAGGGGCGGACAAGGGAGGATGCTAGGGGGGTGTTCGGCCCTTACACTCCCTCCAATTTTCTACATATTTTTAGAACACTTTTAGATTTTTTTGTAAAATTACTGAAGAGTGATTCTCGTAAATTAGGCGAAAATTACAATCTTGCGTCCGCCGCTGACTAGAAATGTCCAATACTTGCACCAGATTATGCCATGCATGTCAATACATTTTGTGAATTTAAGGACCATATATTTACATGAAGGGTACATTACATTTAACCCCCTCAAACTTTGACCTAGAGACACTTTACCCCTTCAAACTATTATTTTAGCACTTTACCACCTCGAACTAATAAAAACCCTCAATTGGATGACTTCCGTTTGGTTTCTGTTAGGAAAAGGCATCCGGGGTGATTTCATTTTTGCTTTCAACGCAATGTTAAATATCTGCAAGTGATCTGATTCCTGAGTAGTTCCCGGAAGTTTAGCTTCAAAAGAATGTAATCTCCTACACTACTTTTTGGTTTTTGGTAGATTCCCACAAGTATAGTTTGATTTATGTCATCACCAAGCTAGGGCTCCTTTTCATGTCTAATCTGGAAACAGCTACTGCTGTATACAAAAATAGGATAAGTCCAGATCCAATTTTCTTGACAGTGGAAGCTTCATCGGTTGGAGGCTTCTACGCCATCAATAGGCGTGGCCAAGTTTTTCTTGCCACAGCGAACGAAGCAACAATTGTGCCTTTTGTCAGTGGCCAAGTATGGCCATTTGTATCTTCAAATGTTTCTGGCGTAACTGTAGTTAGAATATTGGTTGTTGAGGTTGTCTGTTTTTTTGCAGTTGTGCAACTTGGAGCTTGGTGTAAATCTTGCAAAGAGAGGGAACATACCTGGTGCCGAGAATTTGGTACATTTACTCGTCATTCTTATTGCTAAAGAAACTTCTTTTTCTCGATGTGTAGGGTTAAAGTTCTATTCTCTTAACTCAAAAAAAGCCAAAAAGCCAGCTTATTGCGATTTGCGAAGCAGGTCATTCTCTCACAATACATCATATAAAAAGCCGTAAAAAGCCAAAAAAATAAAAAAACTACCTTTAGTTGAACACCCCCTAAAACTAAATCTTGACTCTGTTGTCTTGATGTGGAAAGTGATTTGTTAGCTGTTATTTACCTTTTCTTGACTCTGTTGTATTTTAAACATGTGTTTTGGATTCATTTTCAAGTTATATCAACTTTAAAGGCTAGACAGTTGGAATTTGATTCCTGTGTGTTTTATGCAAAAAAATTTATTAGTAGTTGAAAATTTCCTCCAATTAGTGTTTGATGATCTTACTAGCAATGTAAATTTCTTGCAAGGTTTGGCGGTAGTTGGGTTGATTTTGTGGAAGAAAGGTTTTTAGAGAGAGGTAAAATATGGGTTTTGGCTGGATCCTTTCAATGAGCGTTTTTTATTAGAGGGCAAAACGGTAACTTACATTTTTTCCGTTACAAAAGTCCGCCGGTTCCACATATCCATTAGTTTGAGGTGGTTAAGTGTCAAAAATAATAATTTGAGAGGGTAAAGTGTGTCCGGATCTGTACGTGCACTTTGCGTACACTTAGCATTTTTGCTTGCTTAAATGCTCCTTACATTTTCGAACCTCTTTGTTTCCAACGTGTAAACCACGGTCATCTAGAATTGACAATTGATTTCAGTAGGAGTACTACACAAACAATATCTCTGTTTTTACACAACTTTACTACAACCTTGAATGTAGTTCTTTACGACCAAAAAAATGAAAAACCATAGACGAGGTCACGCAAAGCATGCAGATTTACAGAATATAGGGTGCACATATTACATAATAAGCACTATCCAGAACAAAGATTAATTTCCTGAAATGTTCCCGAGACTCGGTTGGATCTCTTAGGACGACCGCAGCTGCAACTGCAAGCATCCTTGCCCTTAATTCAAACAAATGGGTAGTTTTCCTTCCATCAAATAGAAATTAAAACGGAAAGGAAAAAATGAAAGTACCCGAAGAAGAAAGAAGCAAGCTTCATTACGTATTTGTTTTGTTATAGCAGGGCAAATCGAGAACAAGGAAAAACTACCAACCATTTCTGTAATGTCCCACATCGGGGAATCATGGAGAAGTTCAGTGTTATTTAACGAATTTCGACCAGCTACTATATAACTTGAGGTTAATCTTTTGAGTCATATGATTAGGTTAAAAGTTAGTAGGTCAACTAGGATGGGTCGTTACAATTTCAGAATACAACTAACAAATTCTTGCACGTTTACCATTCAGTTTCCAACGTGGTCCGTGGAGTAGGTGACATATTTGATCTGAATGTGACGCCAAATGCAAATGCCATACCTTGTAACCATGCATCTTCAATGATCTCCATTCTCCACACCAACTGGCGATTTGGCATTGAGTCACGTAATTGCATGCATACTTCACTCGGAAAGACAAAACACAACACCTGATTCTGTCAAGAACAACAAAAGGAAACACGCCTTCTACGGTATATATTATTCGAACGCAATAGATTAGGAACAAATAAGCAGCAGATTAACAAGAAGTCTTTATGAGTTTGGGAAGCGGAGACATTGATACGGGATACAGATACGACATGGCACGACACGACATGGACACGCGGACACGGTATTTCTTCAAAAATTAGGACATGGACACGTCGGGGACATGTCGAATAGAAAATGTAATTGTATTAGAGGTATGTAATGAAGTCATATAGTATAAAAGACGAAAACTTTGTCTCTATCAAATTTAAGAACAATACAATGAAGATAAATTAGCATTCCACATATAAGGAACATACAATACATCGGTGGAAATTTTCACTCATGGCCGAGTTTTAAAGATTAGATTTTAACCTTTTATGCGTCCAACGTCCAGCATGTTCTAAGAAGTTTCCCAGCGTGTCTTAGAGTTTCCCAGCGTTTCTCTGCCCCCAATCCCCGAATCTCTCCCCAATGGGGATTATTTTCTCCCTTCCATCCCCGCCCCAAACGGAGATTCGGGGAAATTCCTTGATTTCTTTTTTGATCTGACTAATTAACTCTGGATTAAAAAAATGCAAAAATAGGAAGAATCCGAAGATCAGAGTTGGAAATCAAGAAATATATGACCTCGAGTCCTCAACCTGGAGCCGAAACAGACATACTGTTACGAGAGAACTACTGGTAGAGAGAGGTAACCACGACCTGAACTGCGGTAACCTCCGCCAGAAGGACTGGCCAAAACCGAATCGACACCATAAGAGGTGGATGTTGTACTGGACCACTGGTAGAGGGAGGAGAGGTCGATTTAGGGGCAACTTTCAAATGGGGAAGAAGATGTACCGTTCAATAAAAAAAAAAAAGGAGAAGAAGATATTAGACAGGAGAGAGAGAGAGAGAGAGAGAAAGAAAGAGAGAGAGTGTGTGTGAGTGGGTAACAGTTGTTTCTTCATTATTTTTTCTTTATACATAACGTATATATATAGAAACAGGGATTTAGGGACGAATCAGATCGGATCGGATTCGAAGCAGGGATACACCTATCCCCGCCTCCGATCCGATCCCCGAAATTTTTTTAAAAAAATTCCCAAATCCGCTCCAATCCCCGAACAGATCTCCAAAACGCCAATCCATTCGAATCGAGGACCGAATTGGATTTGAACGGGTCGGAGAAAATTGCCATCCCTAATTATTACTCACACTTTTCTGCTAACCATAACGACCTACATATTTATTTGAAGCAATGGATGGAGCATGTTTGAAACAAGAAAGAGAAATTGAAACGTAAAATCAGCCGCCTCAACCCTAAATCTTAATGTTCTGATTGGAACTCATGGAAAGGAAATGAAAAGAAAGGAAAACAGTTAAAAAAGGAAAGTATGAGAGAGATGTAGAGAGCAAAATGCATTGTTCTCAAAACTAGTTTTCTTGTGTGGGTCTGCTAACTTCCGCCCAATAGGCAAATGATAATATGCAAATAATACTAAACAAGTTCGGATTTCAAATTCAATACATATCTCATGGATATTAATATACTTAGGCCCCATTCCGCTAACTCAAAAAACCAAAAGCCAGCTTATTGCTTTTTTCGAGACAAATCATCCCCTCACAATACATCATATAAAAAACCCCAAAAAGTCAATGTGTATTTCGAGCTCTCACATAAAAAAGCTAAAAAGCCAAGTTAGTGGCACACCCCTTACTTAGCTATTGATACACTTTTTTCGAATATCGATGCAGCTTTTTCATATTATCTTCGGCGACTGAGGTTAGCACTTTCCTTATTGTTTTCTTCTCACTTTCTATTTAAACCAAACAAGAGGGAAATTTTTTTAATTTTCCTTTATTTTCTTTTTCACAGACGTTCTCTGCGATGGCTCCCGTGGCGAAGAGGATAATATCGTTGGCCCATTTGGAATCAGCTGCCCACTTCACATGATCCATTTCCTAACGGGCCTTTGGACTGGTGATTTCTTACGGGCCTTGGATTAACGTCATTCCTGCTCGAGTCCTACAAACCCGGGTCGGCCTTGGCCCGCTGGGATAGGGTACTTTCGTAGAGCCTTAGGCCTAGTTCGGCTTAATAATTCAAAAAATTATCTGTTGTGGATTATTTATGTCTTTGTTTAAAAATTAATTTTGAACATAATTTTTTACTTTCTACATTTCTCGTCGAGACAAACTAATAATCCATCAGAATTTGACGCAAAATTGACAAATACAAAAAAT
Source organism: Gaultheria prostrata (assembly GCA_036023075.1). Classification (NCBI taxonomy): domain Eukaryota; kingdom Viridiplantae; phylum Streptophyta; class Magnoliopsida; order Ericales; family Ericaceae; genus Gaultheria; species Gaultheria prostrata. Next base: position 1,676 of record JAXBDA010000774.1, on the reverse strand, counting down.
TTTGAAATAACAAATATAATCTTTCTTCAAATTTATGGATAAAATAGGTAGTAAGCCTAATACAATGAGTCTTTTTGAAGTTTAACTCAGCAATTTAGGTAAAGTGTTGGTCTGACTTCTTCTGGATGCTGTGAAGGATTTTTGTGTGAATGTAAGGAACCAACTGGGATTGGAGAATGAGTTTGGCCTAAAGTTTATTCAATACCGCCTCAAAAAATTTGGGGGTTCGAACCGAATTTATTAAATGGACCCCTTATATATTTTGCGTATAAAAGTTTCCGTACATGATTTGTCCAAGTTCGAGTCCCGTTAGCCGCCAACTGCGGGACTTGCGAGGAGGGTCATTTGTCCATCTAAGTACCTAGGTAGTGCTGTGGTGATAGACTCGCATTTCCGGGCAGTAGCTATGGCTCAAACCAAACATTTCACAGTGTGTCGGGAACCCCTATGGTCACCCCCATTGAGGGTTGCTACACTGGTTGTCCATTCCCAGTTCTCACCTTTCTAGTAGTTCAAAAAAAAAACACACAAAATCTTCATAAAAAAACAATTAAAAAAATTTAAACGTATAATTATCAAAAAGTAAAAAAACATTGTATTGTACTTAAAAATCTATCATTTGAACATTAATCTTCCTGCACAAATGTAGTTTAAGTTTTCATAATCAAACCTTTTCACAGTATCTATGTCAATAAACAATATAGTTAATCCGTTAAATCTTTCTCGAGGCATTGTTCACCGAAGATAATTTCAAATTTTGAAAACTTCTTTTCCCAGACGCAACTGTAATCGGTATATATAAGGGCCTTAAATATTTAGTCTCTTTTCATGTGTAGCAGGCCTAAACAAAAAATAATTAGACCAAACATATATAAGACCTTAAATATTTGGAGATCCCCTATTTTTAACAATTTTTGGGGGCCAAAACCTCGACTTTGTTTGCTTATGCCATAAGCTGGCTCTGAGTTTATTATTCAAAGGGTCATGCTATATGAAACAAAAAAGTCATACGAGTAATCAATTCAAGTACCGTGCATGGTTTGAGTTTTGGACTTGTGATTCTACCCCAAGAATCTTCTCTATGGTCACAGAAATGAAATAATTTTCCAACCCTAGCAACCTCATGCACCTCCCTAGCTACCCTGTCACTCTCATAAAATCCATTGTTTACCTCCTACCCCTCTCCTTCTTTCTCGACCAGAAGCCCTCGACGCCCTCGTCAAAACCCTAGGCGCCTCCCAAACACTCTGGCCTCGTTTGATTCGTGGACTAAAACAGGTAGGATTGATAGTCCTGGGATTAGTAGTCCGGGACTATTTGTCTTGGGACTAATTTAGTCCTGAAACTCACACAATCCCATGTTTGATTCGTGCATGATTAGCATCGGGATATCCCGTGTTTTGGCCAATCCCATGTTTGGTTCCCTAAACTCAATTTCGGGATTAATATCAGGATTATCCCTTTCTCTCTCTCTCCCTCCCTCTGCATCTCCCAAACCAATTCCAATCAATTAAATTTTTCAAAATTAAATTCAAACATAATTCTTGAAAAAGTTCTCTTGAACCCATATAGCAATTGAACCATTTTGTTCATTGCGTGATATGCAGGAACCAATTTTGGGGGGGCTTACAACAAGTAGCAATTTTTCTTTGGTCATAGTAGAAGTTTTTCAAACC